>JAVQJF010124527.1:0-26930 GCA_036023855.1 Gadopsis marmoratus | reverse complement strand
TATACAGTTACAGCATAGTACAATAAAGTAATATTCATTGTGGTTCCTTAATCAGTTCTCTGTTCTCTTTTTTCAGATTCTAGTTGAAAAGCTTGTTAGAGCAACATGAGCTGGAGCTTTCTCACTCGTCTCCTGGAAGAGATCCACAACCACTCCACCTTCGTGGGGAAAGTGTGGCTGACTGTGCTCATCATCTTCCGCATTGTGCTCACAGCAGTAGGAGGAGAATCCATCTACTCAGACGAGCAGACCAAGTTTACCTGCAACACCAAGCAGCCAGGTTGTGACAATGTATGCTACGATGCATTTGCCCCTCTCTCACACGTCCGCTTCTGGGTCTTCCAGATCATCATGATCTCCACTCCTTCCATCATGTACTTGGGTTATGCCATACACAAGATAGCCAGAAGTTCAGACGAGGTGCGTAGGAAGCACTACCGGCTCCGCAAAAAGCCTCCTCCTAACTCCAGATGCAGGGAGAGCCACCATCTGGAGGACGTCTTAGAGGAGGACGAAGATGATGACGCTGAGCCCATGATCTATGAGGATACACTGGAGGTGCAGGAAGCCAAACCTGAACCAGCGAGCAGCACTAGCAAAGACCCACCAAAACATGATGGCCGCCGAAGAATAATGCAAGAAGGCCTGATGAGAATCTATGTTCTTCAGCTCATGTCACGAGCTATTTTTGAAATTGCTTTCCTTGCAGGACAGTACCTCCTCTATGGTTTTCGAGTTAGTCCTTCATATGTATGCAACAGGGTTCCCTGTCCACACAGAGTGGACTGTTTCATCTCCAGGCCCACAGAGAAAACAATCTTCCTCCTCATCATGTATGTGGTAAGCTGTCTTTGTCTAGTGCTAAATGTATGCGAGATGCTTCACTTGGGAATTGGCACTTTTCGGGACACACTTCGCATGAAGAGGAACCAGGGCCGACGGACGTCCTATGGCTACCCATTTGCTCGCAATATTCCAGCCTCCCCTCCGGGGTACAACCTTGTGATGAAGACAGACAAACCTAGCCGGATCCCCAACAGCCTCATCACCCACGAGCAGAACGTGGCCAATGTGGCCCAGGAGCAGCAGTGCACGAGCCCAGATGAGAACATCCCTTCTGATTTGGCAAGCCTACACCGGCACCTGCGGGTTGCCCAGGAACAACTCGACATGGCCTTTCAAACATATCAAACCAAAAACAACCAGCAGACCTCCAGAACCAGTAGTCCTGTTTCTGGAGGCACTATGGCAGAGCAAAATCGAGTCAATACTGTTCAGGAGAAACAAGGAGCAAGGCCGAAATCAGCCACGGAGAAGGCTGCAACCATTGTAAAAAATGGAAAGACGTCTGTCTGGATCTAGAGATAAATCTAATTTAGTAAATTAACATTAAAAACTTTTAGGACTTCGGGACTGCAATGTGACACAGCTGAAGGATGTGTGTGTTTGTGAGAGATGCGACTTTGGACAATAACAATTAAAAAATTCAATCACACTAGCTGAAGGAGCATAGTACACAGTTTTAAGCGGAGAAAAAAGAAAACACACATTGAACAAATGATCAAATCCAGTACCATGAATCTTCTTTGTTACTGTAGTGTCTTTTGTGCTTGCCATAGCTTTTGGACATGGTTAACATGTGTTTACTTGGTTAAACATCTCTAATTTCAACTAAAATATCAAAGTATAAACAGACTGCTTCAAACTATTTATCTGATCTACCCTTGACTGCTGCTGAACTGGATTAATTTGATGAAATCTAACTTTGGAAGTGTGTGATTGTACCCGCTCTCCAAATTTGAAAATGCATTGAAAAAAAAACCACACTGAACAAATGCACAATGACTCACTTCTGGAGAACGATGATTGTTGTTGGAAAGATGCATGTTTAATGTTTGGGGAAGTATTTTTGGATGCAGTGTGGACGAGTGTTGCTGGAAGCAGATTAAATGTGAAATATTTTGATAAAGATAATGAAACAGGGCTGTGTCACTGTAGGCTCTTCTGGTAAACATCTGCTCAGTGTGATGATCTTCAGTCATTGCGTGCAAAGCCTTTATCTATTCTATGTTTTCCAAAGCCTTGCAGTGTCACATTTGAAAAGGAAGAGGTATGTGACTAGAATATCTGATTCTTTCCTTAACTAAATACTGATTTTATGCAATCTGAAGCAGATGATGCATGCTTTACATCTGGGAACATACAGTATACACATAGGCTACAGTAGAAACACCATCCTTTGCAATTCAAATAGCTTGACATTTATCTTATGTTTAGGCATATTTGTAGAATTGGTTTCAGAGTAATATTTAATCCTGCCTTCACTGTTGTCACACTTCAAAGTGCCTCAAACTTTTAAAGACTGTTATAGTATTGTTTTCATGAAGAAATAAACATATTTAAAACCTCCGATTTCCTGCTTTATAACACCGATCTGCATCTCTGCTTTATCACATTAATAGCAATGGCATGTTTTTGAAACTGCAAAATGAAACATTTTTATTTTAGTCTAATTCAAACTTGTGGCAAAGTTTTATTGTTACACCAAGAGTGTGTTGTTACAGCAAGAACATTTTATATTTTGTAACAAGAAAAGGAAGACTTTGTAACAGACCATCTGTCAACTTTTTCACCTGAAAACATATTATTTCGTGCATGGGATGAGACATGTTGAGATTCTTCTGTTACTGACCACAGTAGATTTGTGTGTGTACTCTTGTATATGTATGGGGCAGTAAACCTGTAACGAGAAGAGCTGCACTCACAGTAGTAAGGTGTTGGTGCAGGACGGGCATATAGTTTTTTTTACAACCCAAGAAATCCCACTGCATTTTATTATCCTAAATAAGGGAAAATACCATAAAAAGGGAAAGGCAGATCTTTTCCAGAAGCAGCTGCAGCAATAAAACAAATAAAATAAAAACATACTTTTATTATTAAAACCAGGCTACGGGTGTATGTGTCAAAAGATTGACTTGTGGAGACAAACACCCATTTTTCCATCCACTAATTATTAGATAAGTAGCACCAGCTGGACTGCCACTTTGAACAACCAACAGTACATTGGAAAAGCTAATTATACAACAGCAAACCCTATCACCCATCCACGAAGGTCCACCTGAAAATAATCACTAAATTATCTCTGTACTCACAAAGTATCACTGTATTCCAAGAGTTACAGGCAACCTATAAATATATTGTATATATCTCGACACGATTTCAACCATCTCTGTGCCAACGTAGGTGAGGTTGTTGCATAGAGCAAGAGGAACTCCACACCTGGTGCTAATCAACAAATGGTTAACAGAGAACAATGGGCTGTTTCGTGTGGTAATAAAAGGTCTGTGTTTGCTTTGCTTTTTGCTTTTGATTGAGTATTACAGTTCAGACTTGGTCAAGATTATCCAAGATGTCATGGTTTGTTATCAGTTTTTGTCACTGCTTACTTAAACTTCCTGAGTATTATTTTTGGTTTTAAAAAACTATTCATATAATGAATAGTGCAACAGTGCTTGCATCCACGCAGTAACTCAAGGTTATCAATAAGGAAAGATGATGTGGGATATTTTCTGTTGACTTCAGCATGTCTTTATGAAAGAGCAGCATATATTTTTAGACACCAATATAACACACATATTACAACATTGAATTTATGAAAGCACAAGACATGCAGTCAGACACAGATGTTTCTTTATTATGTGGAAAGTCATATGTGGGATGTTTTCTGCTGGGTCATGAGAAGAGTACAGTGATTCTCACCACTTTGTAAAGCAGAGATCTAACACACAGCCGGTCAGATGAAAAACAAAGTAATCAGGAGCAGGTGCAGAGACACATAGTCTTTGTATATTTATCTTCCTTTCAAGGACACACGTCCTTGAAATTTTCCTGTGCGAAAAGGAAGAGGTTAGAGGACGTGAATTTTTTTTAGCTGCACAATTCAATTGACTTCAAAGACAGAACACAGGTTTGGGTTGAGAGATGTTTACATATGACCAAAATGAGTCATGCAATTTCATTACAAGAGAAACTAATATGATCCAAGACAGCTGTGAAAAAAAATTGGCTTCGGAGGAAGCAGTGACGCAGGTTGAGATACGGGTAGAAGTTAACAACGGGGAGATTCATTAAAGAGGAAAACTAGTAGTCCAAGAACTTAAAATATCTGTCAGTCAACTCATGCAAAGGGGGTTAGGGATCTACGCGGGGTGGAGTAGTGGCAAATGAATACCATATAACAAAAGCTCTGTGTCCATAATGGGAGTCTCTTCATGAACGGACTCTGGCTTTGCTCTGCCTGTTGATTTTCTTTTTTCCCCAGTAAACTCTAATCACATTTGAAGCCGTTTTGACTCGGTTACATTCAACCTAACTTGAGGTGTGGGAAAGAGTGACTGGCCCACCGTAGAGCTTTTTCTCCAGCGATGGCGGCTCTGGAGGTGGTTCTCTCTTCTGTATAAGTCTATGCATTTCGAAATTCATCTTGGTGTATGCAATACTTTACACAATACCATATGCTGTGTTTAATTAGAGCCCAGTCTCTCTCTGTTAACTTGTGTTTTACAACTTCTCTCGTTTCTTGCCTTGTGCAATGACACGCATATGCACACGCATGTCACAGTTCTCCATCTTTTATCGCCGAATCATGGATCAATTTGTAAGTATCGATAAACACGACAGGAGATGTGTCTAACTTCGTGGCTAAGCGTTAAGTAACAGACATTTCTTACACAGGTGGAGGACTGTGAAGGCCACACACACGTGTTCCAATGTTATGAGCAGTGCATTGTGGGATTTCAAAATGGCACCCTTGTTGCCGGAGCCCAGTGTTATGTAGCCGTCCGCTGTCGTTAGCAGGCGGAGTAGACACGTCGTGTTTTACACGTTACACGCGCCTATGACAGTCCACAAAATGGGGTTTTTGTGTTTGGCCAGCGGCCGTGTCGGTGTTTACGCCACAAAATACAGCGCTCGGAATTCGTGGGTGACGCTCCTCCCCGGCGTTTCAGCTCCGGCGGGGATCCGTGTCGAGAGGTACAGCCAGCAGGCGGGGAGCGGCAGCGATGTCCCTGCACAGCGTGTGTGCTATCGCCTTCCTCACAGGACCTTGCTGAAAATCACCGGGCAAGACACACACCCGTTTCTTCAGGGGATTATAACCAATGACATGCGGCTGCTGGAGGAGCCCGGACACGCAGCCATGTACTCGCATATGCTAAATGTACAAGGAAGAACACTATATGACACCATGCTATACCGGTACAGTATACTTCATGTGCATGTATGCAGTAAACACGAGGGCGTGGCCCACTTTATTTTGGTTTGGCAGTTGGTGGTGGCCTTTCAGGGCGGGACAGTCAGTGCTGGGTGTACAGAGCAGCAGCCAGTCCTGGGTGTACAGAGCAGCCAGTCCTGGGTGTACAGTCCTGGGTGTACAGAGCAGCAGCCAGTCCTGGGTGTACAGAGCAGTGACCCCAAGAACGAAGAGGCCAGTATATTTCCTTGACCAAATAAAGGAAGTGAAATGCTTTCAAAATGTCATTCCAATAACCGCTGGTTACCTCTGGTATTCTGATGAAAGTAACATTATGTTAAGTTCTTTATTTGTGAAGCAATCTTTGGTATAGTAAAGCCCCTACATATCTATGGTTCATGGTAAATACAGACTGTGTTTCACTCACTCTCCTGTTGGTTTTATTGCATGAGTCAGTTTACACCGTTATCATTTTTATTAGCTTGTGGACTTTGACATCATGTCCCATCATAGCTCCGCCCAAGGTCATCGAGTTGTATGTTGTAACACGATTAAAAACTATGCAATCAATTCATTCCAGTAGTTCTTTTTTGAAGTGGATTTTCTATTTTATGAGACACTAAATTTGATATATTTCCTTTCAGTTTGAAAGAAGCTGAAGGACACAGCGTTTTTCTGGAGTGCGACACCACAGTTAAGGACTCAATCTTGAGACATTTGAAGGTGTACAAGATCCGCAGAAAGGTCAACATAATCCCCTGTCCAGAGCTCTTTGTATGGGCGGTGCTTCCCAAGCACAAGAATGCAGGTGAAAAGGCCAGTAAACCAGAGCTCTACGCCCCAGACAAAGCTCTGGTATGGGAGACTGACCCTCGGACTCATGTAATGGGCTGGAGATTGGTGTTGGACAATCAAGTTGACCCCCCGGATATCATTGCATCATGTCAGATAGGTGACACAGAGGAGTATTGCAGACATCGCTATGCAATAGGTAAGACCAGTTAGAATGCATACACTTTGTATTAAAAGAAATGGGGTGAGAAGTAAGGATTTGATATTGTTGGACAAGTTCTATATATTTCCTCTGCTGTCATTGTTGTCTAGGACTTCCTGAGGGAGTGAAGGACCTTCCCCCTGGGGTGGCACTACCACTAGAGTCAAATCTTGTCTACATGCAGGGTATCAGCTTTAGCAAGGGCTGTTACATTGGCCAGGAGCTCACAGCCAGGACTCATCACACTGGGGTGGTTCGGAAACGCCTGATGCCAGTACGCTTGTCAGCTCCCGTACGAGACCTTGAGGAGGGAGCTGCACTGCAAACGCAGTCAGGCAAACCAGCTGGGAAGCACCGAGCAGGGGTTGGAGAGCTGGGCCTCAGCCTAATCCGCATGGCTCATGCCAAAGAGCTGTTGACGCTCAAATCTTCTGATGACACCACAGTGACACTTGAGGCCTCTGTGCCAGACTGGTGGCCTAAAGATGTGAAAATCAACTGAAGAGGAGGATGTTTTATAGTTCCCTCAAATGTGACACATTACATCTGACAGATTCTCATACAGAACCCTGAAGTACAGTATGTTACACTGTCATTGCGCAACAGCTGTGTGGCACGAATCCATATTTGTGAGTATTGTTTGTAATAAAACCTACTTTTAGAGTGAATTTTCCTACATTGTAAACTATTATTTACCACAGAATTAATCAAATGAAGCCCTATACTACAGGATATACCATCCATGATATTGTATTGGTGGTTGTTGAATAAATATGCAAAATAGCAATACAAAAACTCAACTTTTGCATTTTTTTTATTTATCCATTTTTTTCCTTTCAGTGCAAAAACAAATTCCAAATATTTGAGATTGCAATTGATCTGAAACCAGACATGCAGAAACACCTTTATCATCTGTTTCGCAATGCACACATTTTAATTCAAGCTATTTCCAGGTGATTAATACATTGTTGAGATGCAGCGGAACATCTTATTCCTGATAAAGGAGATGCTGCCCCCTTGTGGATTGTATGGTGTCCCGAATTTGCTGCAACAGGGTTTCTGGCTGCAAAGTCAAAGCTGAATGATCAAGCCGCTTAAAGTCTTCATTGCAGAGAAGGCATTCAATTATGTGAGCCACTCTTTGTAGGTCAAAGGCAGCATGGTAGGGTCCAAGTGTGGTGAGGGTCTCTGAGAGATGTCGTGGGTAATCGGAGGAATCCCCAGAGGAACAAGCATTCAGGAAAGCCATTCGATTGTTAGCAATGATTTTCAGGAACGAAGCAAATTCCCCATAGTTGATACCAGAGCAGGCCTTCATGATGACCTGAAAAGTAACAATAAATGTAAATATGATATTGCAAACATTCACGGTGGCAGCATGTGTCTAGATGGCACGCAACCCAGAATCAGAATCAGGTTTGTTGCCAAGTAGGTTTTCACACCCAAGGACTTTGCTTTGGTGAATTGGTGCATAAGTAAAATGAGAGAAAACTGCACAGTACTATTCCTGACGTACCTGGCAGTGCTGATGCCACGAGTCCATTGTGTTTCTCCACTCATTTATCTCTTTTTGAACCGACGCCAGCTCAGTCTGAAGGAACTGCCACATGATGTCTATGTTGCAGCCATTCAGCCAGTTATGGTTAATAGAGATGGTGTCCTCCTGTAAGGCAAACATTAAAGAGGGAGAATTCCTAAGTCAGACCATAATGTACGATATGTCAATTGGTAAGACGATTTCACTCAGCTGCTTCGGTTGCGTTGCCTTTATAGTTCTTACCAGATTATAAACTTGATGGTGCCAGCCACTGGGCACGAAAATGATTTCACCTGCCTCTTGAATAATTTCCAGAGGCTGACAGGCTTCTTCGGAGTGCGGGAAAAGGCCTCTGTCACGAATTTCAGCTGACGTGACATCATACGTGAGGTTGCCGTGGGTGTCTCGTAAGAACTCCTCCTGACCTGGTGGATACAGGAGCCACTTCTTCCTGCCACAGATGTTTGCAGACCAACTGTACGAGCGGAACACATCAGCGTGGAAAGGGGTCCTGGTGATGAGAAAGCGCGTCTGATTGTAAGAATAACTGACAACTAGCTTGCACTAGATGTCCAATATGCGTTGCGTCACAGCTGCAATAAGAACAAAAACACTGAGACAACTTTTCGCACCACGAGCCTTTGGGTCCCATGTAGACAAACCGGTAGTCATCCACTTCGAGGGTGTCCCAGTATTCATTAAGCCAGTCCGAAGAGAAGAAGACCGGTGTGGTGTAAACACTGTGTTCTGGAAAGTCCCTGTGGAACAACAAGGTAAAATATGGTGACACATTTTGCACATTGTGCTGCAGCAACGTTTGGTCCAATCAGTATATACATTGATACCTTGCCATGTGCCAGTCTTTAAGATAGAGACATCCTTTCGGTGACGAGTGGCCGTTCTGGATGTACTCCTTCCAGTAGTGTATAAACTCTTTGAAAGGCATAACCTGCTTAGGGTTCGCATTGTACTCCTTCGCATTGCAGTTCGCAACAGGCACAGGAGCCTCATCTGCAACAAATAAGTGAGCTTACAGTACACATCGGCCACACCAGGACGCATCGCAGTTAGTTGACAGCATGCTTATTTACCGAACTCTTGCAGCAGTTTCTGGAAATTCGGCTTCCCGTCCTCGGACACCCACTGCTTTCTACACTTCCACTCCTCCGTGAACCGCCTTGAGAACATGCATGGGTGGTTGGGAAGCAAGTACCGCTTGAAAAACCTGGAGTAGCTCAGCTCCCTGTCGATATAATCTACGAAGTGCGAGGACCACACTTGCTCATAGGACTGCCTCGGTATTTTGGCCAGGCTGCAGCAGTTGCGGTACGCCTCCCTGTCCATGGCGGCGCGCGCGACCTCGGCTAGCCACGTTAGCACGTTAGCACGTTCGGCTGTCACCGTTTGGACACAGCGGCAAAACATACACGGCAGGCAAACGCTGGCGGGCCAGTTCGGTTTCACGCTACATAGCGCACGTCTTTTCACGTTTGCTGTCGAGATTGATGTAGATTAGGCCAGAAATCCGACATTTATTTTCCAATTTGCCCAACAGGTCGCTGCACATGACTCCATCCCGAAGATGGCAGGTTATGGTTTCTGGACGGCGCGCATATAATACAGTCACTGTTTATTTACCGTCACCGCTTCCCGTGTTGACGTTTCAAGCTGTTTTAATGCTAAATGCTGCACGTCGTCTTGGCAAAGTAAGAAACTGCCTGAGAATCTCTCTCTCTAAAAACCTTGCCGCGGTAACATTTTTGACGACAGAACCTTCCAGTCGGACAGTAAATACAGCCGCACTCGGGTGTGACGTCACTTCCCGAATAAACACGCCGAGAAGAGAATGGGAGTAACGCAACGCTCGGCCCAACAACAGAATGTTGTAGGTTAATGTGGTGGAAGCATTTTGCCAAGAGGAAGTGACACGCGCTCAGAGGGTTCGTACGATTGTAATGACGCCGGTTGGGTAGAAAGGTCGCTGCTCGGGTCCCATGTTACACCCCGAAGAAAGCATGTTCGCCATCAGGACAGAGCTGTCACCCAGTGCAGTGTCCTTATGACGCACCTGTAGACTAAGACAGAAACCGCGTGTTCGTTTGTATGGTACGTTGTGTAATAGTGATGTTTATATATGTCCTTCTAGGCGAGTCGGTGTATCCGCTTCCAAAATGAGCCTGGACATTCCTATCCACAGCTGGCCCTGCTCCTATTACATCAACAGCGAGAAGCGGTGGGACAGCGGCACCCTGTCCCTCACCAGGACCGCGGTGCGCTTCGTCTCTAACCAGAGTAAAGAGAGTCTTGCCAGCTTCCGCCTCTCCAGCATCATGGAGATCAAGATGGAGTCGTCCAGTTTCATCTTCAGCACCCTCACAGTGCTTGAAGAGGGCAACGTAAAACACTGGTTTGGCTCCCTTAAGCCCAATAGGGTGGTGGTTTATAATGTGTTAGAGCATTTCTGGAGGGAGCGTCTTCTGTCTCCCAGCTCAGAGGCCCGGGGGGCCGAATTTCAACCCTCTAAAGGCAGAAATATGATAAACCTGGCGGCAGGGGCGCAGAGAAGACTGGAGGACACCGGCGTAGTCATCAGCCACCAAGGGGAGCAGTTTGATAATATGATGCAGGGACTGGAGAAGATTGACTCAGATCTGGGAGTGGCACATAAGTAATAATCTAAATGTTTTCTGACTTGATATTACGCACTTTTTTCTTATGCTGTTGGCCGCTGTAACTAAGTAGATGCAATACAAAAACACTGATATTATAGTGAAACAAGTCGTACACTCAGGAATTCTTCCCTTCCCTTTATACTCTGTTGCAGGCTTTTGTCACAGATGGAGTCACCCTCCTGGTGGCCTTTTGGTAAACTCCCCTGGAAGACTCAGCAGGAAGCCAAGGCTGAGGATGCTGCAAAAGCTGCAGCTGCTGCTACAGCTGGCAGAGGCTCCAGTAGAAATAAGGTGATCGCGAGCATCCCAGCTGTAGTGACCAAAGGCGGGGACTCTGACTTAAAACCCGGATGCTTGTTGGTGCTGGTGTCCTCACTGGAGGTGCAAGACACAAACTGCCAGCTCCTTCACCGTTTCCAAAGAAATGAAATCGATGAAATCAGGGTGCACAGTCCTTATGAGATCACTGTTAGACAGAGGTTTATTGGGAAGCCAGATATATGCTACAGGTTCCTGTCTGCCAAGATGCCAGAGGCAATGTCAGTGTTAGAGATGCAGTACAAAAAGAAGGTTGAGTTCACTAGTGAATACACTGCTTTCAAGGCAACTCCAATTTCATCTCCGTGTGACAGAGAGGGGCCAAACTGGAATGAAGGTAAGGCACGGAAAATACACCAATCAGCTCTAACTTTATGACAGCATGGGCACCCTGCGCAGCCCCATATGCAACAAACTGCGATGCTCTGTGTGTTCTGACACCTTCCTATCGAGCCATGACCCTGTCGCCAGTTAACCGGTTGTCCGTGCTTGGACCACCTTTGGTAGGTACTGACCTGCGGCCCGGGAACACCCAACGAGAGCTGCAGTGTTGGAGATGCTGAGATGTCTTCTAGCATCACAGTTTGGCCTTTGTCAAAGTCACCCACTTCCTTACGCTTTCCCATTTTTCCTGCTTCAACACATGTTGAAGCACAAATACTCACTTGCTGCCTCATATATCCCCCCCACTGACAAGTGCCACGGTAACGAGATAACCAACGTTCTTCACTTCACCTGTCAGTGATCATAAGGTTATGGCTGATCGGTGAATATAGAGAAGCTCTATTATTTAATTGTTTCCATGTCTAGTATAAAATTCACCACAAGGTGGCAGTAAAGGTCTATATTTCCACCTCTGTATATTTATAAGTGTGTAGCCACATGTAAAAACATTTCATACACATGACTTGGACATTATTGGTGTCTCTCCTTGACAGAAATGTGTTTTGATGAGTCACTTCACCCCGATTGCCTCAGTTGCTGCACTTTGAGTTTACTGTCTGGTTTCCTCATAAACAACATATGCACTCTGCACTTTTTCACCATCTCCACCCATGGAGTCAGGTTCGCTGCAGAGGTGCCAAGAGACAGAGCTCCCACTGGAGGTCCCAGCAGGAGATCTGTCCCAGCTGCAGGTGCATGTCCTCCAGCCATCTGTCAGTCAGGCCGAGGCCCAGGAACTCAAACAGGTGAGACCTGTGTGAAATTATGACTTGGCCTATTGTGGCATTTAGATTTTTAATATTTGTATATATTTTAGTAAATAACCCTATGTAACATGTGTTTTGCTAGTCCCATTCCAAACCACAATTCACCATAATGATTTTTGTTCTTCATCCTCTATGTTTAAAGTGATATTTAGTGAGACCACAAACCAAAGTCCATCCTGGTTTTAAGAGAGGGAAAGAAACCTGTTCAGTCATTTGGTCAGACTTTACAACGTCTTTCCGTTCAGAACTTTGCAACACTGAGAAATGTTACAGACATGGTCTGTGGTAGCGAGACCTAGGCAGTGACGCAAATCCAGACCTAGGATTCAGACAAGTTTTTCTGTGTTTGACACACACTTCAAGGTAGCTTAAATTATTATTTAATTTAAAACCTGTTCTATAAACTACTTGTTTTTGTTACATCATGCATAGATACATACACATCACATGGTTTTTTTTTAGACTGATGAATAGATGTAGACGTCGTAAGATGACACCAAGGCTCAATACGACTACCTGGTGCTAAGATTATATTTAAAAACATTAACTTGCCAGTGCTCTCTGGTTGACAAAATATTCTGATATTCTAAACAACTTCAAACTTATCTTGTGAATTGATGATAAACCCATGTGGCCTAAATTTGTGCCAACACTGCAGGCATGTCAATATAAAAATTGGTAAGTTATTTAACATGTCACGGAGAGCAGCTTAAAGAAATAAAGTCTATATTTTCCAAACAGAGAAACTGAAAATTCCATGACTAAGAGCAAATGCAGGCACAAGTTGAAACCAACAAGTAAGAATGTGGCGAGCATATATAGTATATTGGGGCTGACAAATACTGGACACTTGCTTGCAGCCTTAGGTGACCCACCTTTGTTTCAGTATTTTCCATCATGGTTTAGTTACGTAAGTCCTATTTCATGATAAAAGTGTGTCTACCCACTGTATGAATCATATCTTGAACAAGCCATTGTTAACACTTTATCCCTATTATTAAGTTAATTATTCGACATAATAATGTTTTTGTCTATATAATCATTTTTCAAACAACTTTATCACAGCAGTAACAGCGTTGGGCCAGTCATACAGGTTGTCTATTGTGTTTGTAAATGGCGTATTGTCTACAGCCGATAACGGTTCAAACTTCAAAGACTTCCAATTTGGACTTAATGCTATGCTTCTGTACACACCCTACTCTTAATGTAATTTATGTCAAGATTAGAATCTACAGTGGGGCAACTTGTCACAGTTTAATGTGCTGCCCTAAGTGCTTTAAAAAAATATTCCCCTTTGTCTGAGCATTTGTATACAAGTATTAGTGTTTGAGGTTGGAAGTTCTTACTTTAACAGTACAAACTGGCTCACTCATAAGAATGATAAAGCATTTTCTTTAGAGTTCATGTACAGTATTTTTCTATTAATTCACAATGACCCCACTCGTGCACAAGGCATTAGGCATTTTAGCTCATGTATTTTTCTATTAGTCCTAGCCTAAATGTTTAATTTTAGGGGGTTCTACATGACTTAAGTCCTCTAACCATTGTATAAGCAGCAGCTAAAAATATTCATTTTCTGTGTTTTTCTATGACACACCAAAAGTCCCGTGGATGTTAACTGCAAGCTGGGATTTAGTCATGTCCTCCCAGTCTAAATTGTAAAGTCACAAACCTGTGTGAGTGAATACAGTTGTTCCATGGTGTGCATTGACATACTATCTATTTTTCAAACTGCTGTCTGGAACTGTTTCGGTGCTCATTTGCAATGTCCACGTGTACTGACCAGTGAAAACTGACAATGCCAGTGGCTGTGTGAGTGTGAGAGAGTATGTGTAGCATAAAATAATATTAGTTTAAAAACCATGGTGGTGGGGTTTGAAGGAGCGTTTATTGGGTTTTGCTTGGCACATCATCGTATATTTAAGTTGTTCCATCAACCATAACATACACATTTGTTGGACCATGGAGATGCAGTTGCAGTATTCCTTAAATCCACTGAGAGCAGAAAACAGTATTGTATGATATCAATGATCCCAGGAGATAAGCCATGGTTTCTCTCTGAAAATCTCAAGTTTCATATACTGCATAATATGAAATATTATCATATCTACCATTTGAGTAGCTGTTCATCATGTTGAAAAGAGTCTCTCATCTGCAGACATTAAGCAGCTGGCTTTTGTCTTTGTAGCCAAACTGAGAAGAAAAAAACCCCTCTGATTTAAATGAAAATGTCACTCTCTTCTTCTCCTCTTTCTCGGGTTCACTAACACACTCGCCTTCTAACTCACTGACCCCATCTTTACACCTCTCCACATATGGTCCACATGTTCCACCCTGCAACTGCTCACCAATTTTATGTAGGTTTCAGTATTTAATCTTCTTTTATTTGTGTCTTGCTCCTTAGTTGTCCGTGTTCACTGGGAGCTAGTGTGTAATGTCTTACACAAATGAGTGTGTGTGTGTGTGTGTGTTTGCAGATGCTGATGCAGCTGAAGAACCTTGCCCTGGAGGCAGAGACAGAGCTGGAACGGCAGGATGAAGTTCTGGACGTCCTGACCAGCTCTACTGACCAAGCCACCATGCACATAGAGAGGCACACCTGCCGCATGAAAAGACTGCTGTAGCTGTGACAGTCCAGCAGACGCATGCGGTCACCATGTCCCTCCTGAGAAATGCACTATAAGCTTCCTCATCATCCCCATGGGATTGGTACAGTGTGAGACCACTGGAATACAGATGTAGGGACTTGCCTATACTCTTTAGTTAGTAGGATTTGTGTTTCATTTGATGGGATAATTACATGGGTTCAAATGTCAGTGATATCTAGGCAGTGCAGCAATGTCCTCTTAACAATAACAACCATCACCAAAATGCCTGAAATTTGCACATCAGTGATTATGACTTTAAATAGAAACATACCTGGATCTTTCTAAACAAAAGTCCTTCCTTTTAGATTTAATGTCTCGAATGTGGGCTCATACATTACTGTGATATTTATACATGACATAAGTTAATCCTCTTGTGCAAATATAAATTTGGCAATTTTTTTATTTCATTATTTGAAACAATTCACACGTGTGAACAAATCTTTATGAACATTAGAGTCTGCTCTGCACTCTGAATGTGCATCCTGCAGCACTGCACAATGCAGCTGTAGCTAGCATTGTTAGCATTTCATTTGGCTTATATGCAATCGGCTGTGCAGCAGTCATTTTGAAAATGCATTATTCAATGTTCTTACTTTTTGGAGTTGCCATATTGAAACAAAATACATGATCATCACTTGGGCTAGATTCTGTGGAAACAAAGTGTTCTCTAAAAATGTAAGTCACCCAGCACTAGGTTAAGTGCCTGGTAGTGGTGCTCATGACTTGGCTCAGCCTATTGAACCCATACCTGAATGGAAGCTGCGGTAATAGCATGAATACTCATTGCATGTCATGCTCTCCCTTTGACGCAGTCAAATAAGCATGACTACATATCTATCGGAGGAGACACATAGCGGTTTACACCTTCTTACAGTAAAAGGCAAAATGCATATTAACTAGTCTATTTATTCTCTCTGCACAAACTAATAAAAAAAAATGCATGTTCCCATAGGTGTCATTTGCAAGACAGATGTAGCAAAATAAGAGAATTTGAAAGAGTAAAGGATAACCCTGATTTGATGTAGTTGGATATAAGCTGGGTGAACAGTAATAGGCTGGCAGATAGTTTTCCAGTCAGTAATATCTCTCTTTCTGATTATGTACTGCCATTCTTCCTTTTTATAACCATTTCTGTCCTGATGACTTGTATTTCTCAGATCCTAGATGTCACTTCTCCTCTCTGGACACAGTTTCCCTGTGGCTTGACGTTGCATATCTCAATATTACTGCTTTGTATTGCATCAAGTGAAAATGTCCAATCAACATCAATATATAGCAGTAGATTGTAAATGTGCAACTAAGTTCTGGGACTCTTGAAAACAGAACAGAAAACAGTCTATCTCATTGTTTTTAATTGTTATACACTAAATACTACATGTTAAGCTCCACACCTACTGTAAATGTCTTGCTAAAGATTGATGGAATTCTAAATCTGCATTATCTGTAAATAACTGACACGTGTTGTAATTCTGTGATTTTATTGTGGTCTTTTATCGCTGTGAACTTGCAATTATCTTGCCAGTTTAACATGAAATATCTGTGTCATGTTTTTAAAATAATGATTTCAGTGATGTATATAAGCTTCTTTTTGCTGATACCAAATTTATCTTGACGCTGTTACAACTGAATGATTAGTTCTAAATATAAAGGGAAAAGTACATCTGCATCTTCCTTATAGTAAACAAATGCATAAATTAAGCCTGTTATACCATATGCTTTGCAATAAAAGTCTCAAAAGATCATAAGTAAGATACGCAGTTTGTTTTTTCAGATAGTTTTGTTGGTTTGAAGCTATCGTATGGTTTTTTTTATAATAACAATGGATCAAATGTTGCATGTGTATGTGAAAGTTGTCAGTTGGAGTGACGAACCCACAGTCATGACCCAACTTTGCAGGTCCCCTCAGGTCTGCAGAACATTTTAGTGTCTTTGAGCTCATTGTTTTGGGTCGCTTGGCGGTCTCTCCGGTTTCTAGCTGTGAATCCACAGTACGCTACCTGCCAAGCACCAAAAGGCAGATAGACAAAGTTAGCGACTTGCTGGTGAACATAGTGGGACATTTAGCACCTTGAGAGCCAATTATTTCCCCTCAGGAGATGGTGAGTGCAAAACAGCAAAAAAGCAGAGCGAATATTTAGCTCCAGATAAAATGTGGCTCAGAAAATTTTGAACAATCAATTGACTGAATTCAGCACACACACTTGAGTATAGTATCCTGGCATAAAATGACCATTACAGCCGAAGAAACCACGTAATTTATTAAATGGAATTAGGTTTAATTGTTTGGAAGAACTCAGAGCCAGAGAATTGGGCCTCCTGAATTCTAACCAGGCTTTCTTTGTTAAAAAGTCAACAGGCAACGCCCCTCATAGTCGGCTCCCATGTGACAAATTGCAACAGAGAATATCAAAACATGTGCAAACTAGAAACGGATGTTAATTACTGCTTCAGCCGCTGTGCATGCTGTTGTGTGGAAGTGGCTCACTTTATACGCTCTACTATTATAACATCCTGTTGGCACCAAGACTGTTGGCATCAGCTGACCACCCATGTCAGACCACTTTCACCAAGAGGGGGGACTACTTCATGTCAACAGTTGACCAGATTTGATTTGGCAAGTGGTTGAGCACTCAATTATGAATCAGGAAGACGCCTTACAGAGAGGGGTTTGAAAGAAGACAGACAGCCTCACTCAACAGTCTGGTCCCAGTTAGCATGAACTTATCACTTCTGTTAAACAAAGCCCACCATGACAGATGTGAGACTGAAAGCACAAACATATGATAACACTAAAGGGATGCCTAGTTATGTTCTTCCAGCACGGTTGAAAATGTTTCACTGTGGACTGTTTATTTTTGTTGATTTGAGTGATAAACAGTGAGATTTTGGAAGTCCCAAACTCCAGAAGCACACCACATGGTTATGTGAATTCCAACCTTTAAAAAAAAAATTAGGGAAATAGCGCACACACTGGCGTGGTTTTGAAGCAGCCTTGCAATACGAGGAAGTGGTGGCGGTCTTGTCTGACCACAGATACATGAGATCCGGCTTTGCCTTCCTAACGGAGGGTATGAAGACCCAAGGGATTTTGCTGGCCTTGACTTCCAAGTCTGTTTACTCGATAGTTCTGTGGCAAACGCTCTCATTTGAGGAGTGTGTCTCCATTGATGGCCAATCAATCAACTCTTGCTGGGAAAAAAGCAGCCCAAGTCCCGTGGGCTATGAGGGCACACATGGGTTGCACCGCGTTCCAAACTATGGAGCCATGTAACGGCAATACAAATAGACTGAAGTCATTATCCACATGAATGGTTTTTTTTTGTAACATATTTGTAAAATTAAAGCACTTCACTCCTTTTCCTTGCTTTATCTGGCAACGTTTAAATAATGCAGCATTTATCTTTTCCAGTCATGTGCTTTTGTTTAGATAATGTATCTTAGCAGTGCACCGTCATCAATTACACTTATAAATGTATGAGTAATTGCTGATGTTGTGCAGACATAGAATATATTAACAAAACATAGAAATTTCACTTCCAGTGCACTTTTAGAATATGTCTCAGTCTAATGGCCTGATTTTGGACTCACGTCCTGGCCGGCCTCTTACTAGTGCAGGTGTTGCTGGGTTTCCTTTTGCTGAGGGAGTTTCTGGTTTCAGGAAATAAGGCCTGTTGGTTAATGTTAGAACTGGGAGAAAACGTTCCTGGAAGAAAGGTGCTTGAGTCCAACCAGGGGCTGTATATGTAGTCTACAACAGAAAGTGATATGACACTTAACAGCAACATCATCTTCCTGTCATTGTAACATTTTTTCTCCTGTTTTAGTCAAAGATGGACATTACTCTACAGGCATAAATTAACCAGTGGATTTACATTTGACTTCATTTCCTATGAATATACATTCTTTGCACACGCGTTGTTTGGATTCTGATATTTCTTTGGTTTAGTCAAACCATAAATGTGCTCCGCAAGACTGTTAATATGGTACTTTCCCAGATGCTGAGCTGCACAATGATATCATGTGCTCTTGCACTTATTGTTATGTTTTCCTTGGTCTTTGAGGCACTCTTTGGTTTTCTGGCTTTGGTTTCACAAACTTCTCATTTCTGTGCGACAGAGTTAACAGCTAGGCAGCCAAACCAAACTTGACTGCGGTTTTATACAGTAGTATCAGTCTCAAATCAACTCCAGGTGAAATCTCACGTTACAACCTACCTGAACTCTGCTGAAGTGCTTGCCTTTCCAGCATATACACACTGTATTACTTGCTGCTTTGTTCAGCATCATGTCTTTAACTGATATTATCAACTGTAAGGAACAGTTCAGCAGAAAAAACGATTTTAATCATGTTAACTTAAGGCATTTGTAAAGATTTGTAAAGATTTAAGTCAAATCTCTTGTCCTGTAATGATGCCCCTTCAACCCCACATACCAAAACGCAGGTTTAACTTTTTAATTTAACCATCCTGCTGGCCATGAGGTGATCAAATATTCCATAAAAATGTTAATTGTATTATTTTAAGAAAATTGTTAATGTGTGCTCACTGTATTCAGTAGAGGGCAGCAGTAAGTTGCAGATGGTGACTTTCAATTCATAAACTACAGAAATTTATTTTATTATGACATTTGCACTTCATCTGAGGACAGTGTTACTGTATTTACATTGTGTACTGGTATAAAGTACACATGTAATATTTACATTGTGTACTGGGTATGAAGTACACATGCAAATACTTGCAAATGTCTCAATGTATATTTAGAGAGCCAACATCCAAAACATGAAATAAATCAACATTTCTTTTCTTTATTTCCTCCCTTTCTTTTGATTCAGGGTCATATATTTGATCTTGAATCTAATATGAATGGCTGCGCTGTATTTTAATCTTTGCATATACACAAGCACAGTAACAGTAACCAACAACAGCAATTTCTTTGCAGGTCTTGTTTATTTTTGAAAATGCATCCCACGTCTCTGCATAAGGTGAATGAGACCACAACAGGCCAGAGTTGCAACTTTGGCAAGTATTGTGATGGCTGGATTATGTATTCATTAAAACCTCATCTATACAGCTCCACAAACAGGTTGTCAGGCCGTGAGCCAGCTCACACTGCATCAGGACTTTTACAAGCGGGCCCCCCAGAAACCTTCAGCGAGTCTGTTTTTAGTGGCTCTTTCTGCAAATGGAAACACTTAGCCCCCACAATAAATTACCCACCCGACTGATGCCACACTGCGTTGACCCCCAGCTAGTCACAGGCAGACTATGGATTTATATTTTAACATTAAATCCTCTTGGAATCTGCTATGTTGTAGTGACTTTGGGTCACATGAGCTGACAAGAGGACAGGGGAAAAAAGTATCACGCGAAGGTTGTTGCACGAGCGTGCAGCCTGCAGGGCCGGCGGTTTGATTAAAGTTAAGGATGTGTCCCCCCTCACCTCGGTGGGGTTGACACTGGGGTCATTTCAAGATAAAAATAGACTTTCTTGGTTACTTATTTTCCCTGGAAAGTAAATAGTCATTAGTGCAGCAGGCCAGCGATCTCAAGGGCAACACTAGTGTTCAGTTTAAACTATTGTTTATACTGTTGCCGGATGATTAAAAGAGACAAAGGGGTATAACAGGCCCTGCTGTTAAATAGAGCATCTTCAGAAAAAACAGCAATGATGTCTCTCCTGTGAACACAGTCCAGTGGGGTCAAGTTCAGACACAGTGAAAACATACTTAAAAGCACTTGACTTAAACTCCTGTATTAAATGTCGAGGTATGTTAGGAAATAAAAACAGCATCTTGCTAAGACTGCCCGAGAAATAATCCTAATTATCATTCCAGCAAACTAATGTGTTTGACCACCTAGTGATGTAATTGCAGCTGACCAAATAGATTGTTGTTGAAATATTGCCCTGCTGTTATAGCTACGTTGTGACAGCGTTATGTGTTCGCTGAGGGCCAGCACAACCATAACAAACACAGCTGAATCTGGGGTTTACATTTCAGCAGGATGACGGCGCACGCAGCGTCTGGGTGGAACTTGGGAAAAGGAGCTTGGGCCGGCAGCCTCGTCTGGCTCCCTGCCAGCATGGTAAGAGCAGCCTCAACAGTGGGACGTGTGAAGTCATTGTCCAGATGCTCCACTTTATGAATGCAAATTAATGAATGAATGAGCGGACAGCATTGGTTATATCTTTCCATCAAGACAAGGCAAAGAGCATGTTTGACAAAGTAGGTAAAGCAATGCCAGGACAATAGATTGGGCCAGTAGTGAGGGTGTGGACCATTGAGTTCAGATTGGAATTGTTGCGACGTGTTCTTTGAAGAACTTCCAAAAGGAAGCCGCCAGCCTAATACCCATGGGCTGCGACTTTTAGAAGTCAATATAACCACAAATGGAAAGAATAATTGTAGCCATCTCTTGCCTGAGAACAAAGAATTGATTCAGAAACACAGTGAAATGTCTGCAATGCTCTGTAATCTCTTCTTTAGTGCAACTAAAAACAAATGAGCCTTTAAAGGTTTTGTCTGTTTTTCCTTGAATGCCTGTTGAAAGATTTTGATTGAAATTATTTCACTTCACTGCAGAATTTGGAGGTGAAAAGTTACACACAAAAGAAAGTGGGTTAAATGTACCCAAAGACATGCCCATAAGCTCATTGTCTCTACTCTTCAGTCTCTATATCACAGTCTTTTTTTGTGGGTTTATTTCCATAACTGCAAGGAATTTTTGGACAACACTTATTTTGTGGAAACTCCTTCCGCAATCCCAATCGGTTGTCCATGTAACCTTAGGGGAGCAGCCAGCAACTATGTAAATGGAGAAGATTGAGTACACACAGAGAGACCATAGCCTGGTGAGCTATTGAGCAGCTGAAACAAAGATTACCAGATGTTTACCCAGCCCTGCCATATGTGAGGTGGTTACTGAACCTATGTGCAAAAGTATGAGAGGCAGACATAAAGAGTGTGAACCTTTGACCCAGTGTCCATTACAGGTACAGAAAAAACTGTTAATGCCGATTGACCATGAAGCCAATGCAAAAACAATGACGTGTTACCGTGTTTGGTTTTCCTCTAAAAGGAAATCTAGTGTTCCTCAGGATATCACTCAGGAATCCCCTTTTACTGATGGAAACCATGGAGCCGTCAAAACAGAGCTCTGTAATTCTGCTGTCTGGTTTCAATTAAAGCATTGAATATCAAAGACAATCACTCCCATTTTAATGTGCATTTTTTATGTGTTCCCAGTTTATTTTGATGGAAACTTTGTGGGTGGAGCACTTGCTAATTGGTATGGAAAACTTGCACCTGTGGTAGACCAATGTTTTGAGAGTCAGAAGCATTGAATATTTGCGTTCTCCTCCTGTGAGAAGGAGCCCAGCTTTATCCCAAAAACAATTCCAGACTGGCTCTGATGTGTAAGATTGTCTGGAACAATACAGTTAACACAGTGGTTGCGAGTTCTTCAAGCTTTGACATCGTAGTATAATTTGTCATTCATCTTGACCATTTACAAACCATTTGACCAGTCACTTACCATGAGATACTGGCATCGAATACAAAGACAAGAAAATGTTGACGCCAGACTCTTTGTAAATAAAAAAGACATATATATTGGTGGTATTACACTGGTGGTTAATAATGATGCCATGTACTTTGATTAGACCATCCCCGGTCAAAATTGAGCGTTAACATGTATTATGCCATTGTTTTTGCAGCACACGTCAGCCTTTTTGACATATCCTGCATTATGTCATATCAATAATGGAGTGACGTCTGTGTGGTTTTCTCTGCTACATTCACATGATATACTCCACTCAGTGCAATTTACTGTATGTCCAACACACACATCGCAATAAGGGAGTCTATTCGCTCCTGCTGGCGGCTAACAGTCCAATCATGTGACTTCAAGATGGCTTTGTGGAGGAAAGCATCATGTTTGCGCTACATTCCTCGTTGCTGCTACTGCCAGCACTTCTGTCCATCCTACCATTCTTCATATCAGCTGTCAGTCCACCTCCAGCTTGAATCCAGAGTTTCCTGTCTGTGCTGTCACAGGTTTGGATCATGATAATCCTGGCCAACTCTCTGCTAAAATGATGAGAATCACTGCCTCACTTTAACAATGTATTTTCTGCTTGTTCAGATATGCTTAATGAGCCAATGTCCGGGCTCTTTTTTAGTGTTTGTTGGTTGGCAATATGGTGTCTCACAAACTCTGTACGTATGGTGTTTGTTTCACAGTTTCACTTAACTGTATAGTGAATGTAAGCATGATATAAACAAGAATTGTTGCACATGAATTTTAGGTTCTTATGCTGGCACTATTTGTCTGTATGTATGTGTGTGGTGGATCTATCAAGACATTCCTTCCATTCTGGTGAGAGAGAGAGAGAGAGAGGTGGAATCACTGTGTCTATATATATGACAAAGTGCGTCACTCTCTGCCCTCCTCTCCTCCTCTGTGGTTTTCAAGACTAGAGGGAGATCTATAAGTTACTCTGGTGTTCTGTCATTAGTGGTGTGCTTTAATCTCCAAATTAGATGGGTAAATCATTAAATATTGCTTACATTTGCAAACAGGAACACATATGATGAGAGTTTGCCTTTTACTAAAACAACTGGCTGACATATAGTTCATGTGGTATTCTGGCTGCTAAGTGACTTATGACCATTCTGATATGAGCACATTACTTTTGCAATACAATTGCACTTTCATAAAGAAGAGTTAGAAAACAACGCCATGGATTTATTGCATCATCATTATCTATAGCAATAAAAGCGTTTATTAAACTCTTTGGTTATACACAGCTGTAGAAAATGTACATCTGTGAACTTACATTATGTCAAGGGCATTCATGACGCAGTAAGGTACAAAGTTCAAAGTAAGTCAGTTATATAACCCACATTAAGTTTTACTACTCAACAAATTAGGCTATGTATAATCTGTCCTGGGGATTATTATACTAAGTGCTATTTTGACACAATAAATAATTAAAACTCAGTAACTGGTGAGTGGACCAAATCCCGACCTGTATTTTAAGATACATCACCAAGTAAGAGAATGTTATCTTATGTCCGATTTGGAACCCATTACCATTCAGATCATTTTAAATATTTTAGTGTCAATAATAATTTAGCATGCTACAATAATGTAGCATGGCTTGTAAGCAAGTAAGGACATTTCATTATTTCAGTTTTTCATTTATCATTTCATTACTCTTAATTATTTGTATCAATCAATCAATCAATCAAATTTTATTTATATAGTGCTATATCATAACAAAGTTATCTCATAGCACTTGTTAATGTATGATTTCTTTAAAAAAAACTAATGGGTAGGAAACAGGATTATCATATTTATTAGTCCAGTTTGTTCACATCATATTACAGACAATATATTGAATTTAATACTCTGTGCTTCTTATGAAAATCCAGTGGGAAAATGACCAGAGTTTTGGTGGGTCACTAGCTTGCTCACACCCATTGTTGTCAGGTTCCTTAACTTGATTTATAGTGGTTTAACATTTCACGATTTATTAGACCTAGAATTTATTAGTTTGGTGCTCACAATTTGTTTTCCGGAGAGACATAATGGACCTCAGAGAGGACAAAAAGTAAATTCTGTGTTTGTTAGATCAGCTGCGGAGTTGTGAAGCAGCTAGGACCATCGGGGTCTACAATCCTTGGAGCACAGAAACACATCATTCAATGACGACATGAGAACATCACGCTGAGGTGATACCAAAACCAACCACCTAATCACAATTACATCATGTCTCCCCAATGAGCGGGCCAACGTAGATGTCACAGCTTTGCGTAAGCAGCAAATTGGACCTGACCATCCTCAAGAAAATGACATAGTTTGTTATAGACTCGCACGATATCTGAACTGCTTTGGACTGCTTTACGATAATATTTCCCTTCATGGCTATAGACCCCTATTAACCTCCTTGGATGATTGTTTTAGTTTCATATGCCCAGTGTGGAGTATTGTGGGAAAAAAAATTCCAGGTGTCACATAAAGTTATTCCATCTCTTCATTTTGCAAAGTCATATGCTATAATTTTGTTATGGTTTTTATATGTGCACACCTGCTCTTGATGCATTCTCCTTGAGGCCTTTCGGGAGGTAATAACCACCATCGATTAAGTGAATTCATGGGACACATCCTGCATTTTTACAGTCCATTGAAAACGTACTGAGAACCAGAGAAGCAGTAAATGAGTGTTCAACTATGACACCACGTCTGGTTTTATTATTACACTCATATGTCAGTTCACACATTACTGCCTCATAACAAGTGAATTCTCTGCGCTCATTGTCTTGCACATCATTTAAAGTAACTGCTATGCACCAGATTTACTCTTCGAATAGATTTTCTTGCTTGGAGTGAGAGCCAGGATCTCTTTCCTTCTCAACGATCAAGGGATTTAGTCCATTCTGTGCTCTTAAGGAGCACAAAAGGACAGCCCTTCCTCCGCAGAGTTTTTGGGGTGATCAAGTATATTTCATCCCTCAAACTGAAGCTACATCTGGGAATATTTCTCTACAGTGTCCAAGCCATAATTTAAGTCTTGCAACTGACTATTGGAGATGATGACCTCTTATGATTTGGTCTTACGCTGCAGCTAACAAAAAGACCGCCACACCAGAGGGGGAACATGGGTTTTACAGGCCCACCCGCAAGGAGAACACAAGTATTTCCTCTCCATAAATCAAAATGGACACGCTCTGTCTGGGGGCTTTCAATGGGAACTCATTTTTAAAATGAAAAAAGGGTGAAATTAACTTTCTTTGTGCTGCAGTGTTTTTGGGCACACAAAGATTTTTTTATACAAGACGATCATCATATATTTCGTTGAAAACGTTTACACAGAGAAAAGAACAAAAGGGTTACTTGAAATGCTCTCCTGCAAGTGCAAACTTGCAAAAAGGATTAACAGCTAGAAATAAAACCAAAAATCAGTTTAAAAATGTAAGTGTTCTTTAAACGTGCACCAATTTATTTATTCTGGCCACTTGGGGGCAGCACAACAAGCTTTAAAACACAACAATGACACAATTTCATCCTTATGTTGATATGGCCAAAGTGTTAGCAAATCTGTTACCTACAGTATTTACACATCCAGCAGGCACAGAACATTAACATTTCACTTGGAGTTGTGTTTCCTTCACAGGTGACGAATGTAAGTCTAATATTCACTCTTCTTTTAGTTCAGTTTGGTCTCTACCTGGGAGACTGGGATGGTGGTTCCTTTCTTTAAAAAGGGGAACCGGAGGGTGTGCTCCAATTATCGGGGGATCACAATACTCAGCCTCCCTAGGAAAGCTTGCAGTTGCAGAGTGCTGGAAAGGAGACTCCGACCGATTGTCGAACCTCGGATCAAGAAGGAACAATGCGGATTCCTTCTTGGCCATGGCACAGTGGACAAGCTCTTCACCCTGGCAGGGCTGCTGAGGGGTTCATGGGAGTTTGCCCACCCAATTGACATGTGTATTGTCAACTTGGAGAACGCCTTCGACCGTGTCGATAAGGGTGGTCCTGTGTGGGGTACTGCAGGACTACGGGGTACCGGGGAAGCTACTACAAGCCATCAAGTCCCTGTATGACCAAAGTGTGAGCTGTGTGCGCATTCTCGGCATAATGTCAAACACGTTTCCAGTTGGAGTTGGACTTCGCCAGGGCTGCCCCTTGTCGCCGATTCTGTTTATGATTTTCATGGACAGGATCTCAAGGCGCAGTTGGGGGGAGGAGAGTGTCCAGTTTGGTGACCTCAGAATTGCAACAGGCTGTGACCTTCAGCATGCACTGGGGCGGTTTGTAGCCGAGTGTGAAGCGGTTGGGTGTGAGACTCAGCACATCTAAGTCCGAGGCCATGGTTCCCTGCCGGAAACCGGTGGATTGCCCCCTTTGGGTTGGAAGCGAGTTGTTGCCCCAGATGAAGGAGTATCTCGGGGTCTTGTTCACGAGTGAGGGTAAAATAGAGGGTGAAGTGGACAGGCAGATTGGTGCAGCATCAGCAGTATTGTGGGTGCCGTACCGGACCATTGTGGTGAAGAAGGAGCTGAGCCTGGAAGGCAAAGCTCTCGATTTACCAGTCAGTCTATGTTCCAACCCTCACCTATGGTCACGAGCTTTGGGTAGTGTCCGAAAGAATGAGATTGCGGATACAAGCTGCTGAAATGAGTTTCCTCCGAAGGGTTGCCAGGCTCACCCTTAGAGACAGGGTAAGGAGCTCGGAGTAGAGCTGCTGCTACTTCGCATCAAAAGGAGCCAATTTAGGTGGTTCGGCAACCTG
>JAVQJF010124508.1:0-24543 GCA_036023855.1 Gadopsis marmoratus | reverse complement strand
TGTTTTGTTCTGTTCCAATGACGAACTTAGTCCTTTATTTTAAGAACTCTTTATTTGTTATCATGACCATCTCCAGTCTCAACATATCTGTCCCCTGACTTCCTATGTCTATTTATTACGCTCCTATCCTGTCATACTGACACCTACTGGTGGGAGTGTTAATCTAACTAAACATCACACGCGCAATATTGTGAAATGTTGGATCCCCAAAGAAAAACCTCTTGCACACAGTAAACGTGGGGCTTCAAAGGCCCTGGAACCTTGCAACCTGCTTTGCCAGTGATCTAGCCTTGTTTTCGGCAATAACAATAACTGTCTAGTGTTTTTTGTTACTGTGGAACGAAATTGTTGCAGAGTTTTAACAAAATTCACAGTCTGAGCTTTGCACGGTTAAACATAAGACTGAGGAGCAATGAATATTAGTGACCGTCTAAAACAAAAACGATGTAGGCTACATTAACAAATGTGCAAACAAGATTTGCGACAGGAAAGCTGTTTGCGTGGCTTTGCAATACTTCGATGCCACTCCAGTGGAATGGCGTGATTTATGTCTTTCCTTGTGCTGTTTGTTGTTTTTGAACAGGCAACGGTGAAACCAGTTTCTGCACGTCGGACGTGTTACGCGCGCAGCGTCCTCTCTGCGTCATTGCGTCATTTCCCCTTTTCCGACGCAGGCGCAAAACACCCTTCTCTGTCGCGTGTGCGGCCTCTCTTCCTCTACCGCCATCATGGGTCGCATGCACGCTCCCGGGTGAGCGCTCGTTTTGTCGTTTAAAGTCGAAATATGATGTCGCCGGGTCGGTTTTGGTGTCGACATATAGCTTGTAAACACGTTGTGGACGGCCGAGGACCAAATTGAGCTCTCGAATTCAACACAGAAGCGAGAAAATGACTTGCATTATGTGCACTCTGAAGTCGACGTCCGTTTCCACCTAGCCAGCGTTAGCCAGCCAGCTAGCTGGAAACGGACCGCCCCGATTTTTAGGCCTGACTTTGGCTCCCAAGTTAAGATGGTTACGTATTACACATTCACGTCCCGAAATGCAAGATTTGCCCGTGCTGTTGACGAATGTAAACTTTTGTAACGTAAGAACTTGGCGTTATGATTTACGACAGGTAGCGGGAGCACGATTGTAAAGCTAGCGTTAGCCGGCCCCACCGACCCCGGATTTAATGTCGAGGTTTGCAGATGGCTAGAAGTTGGTTTACTTCATGTCTTAACGGGCTGTAATATTTGTTTTCACGCTTCTCCGTAAAACTGTCACGGTGTCTTTAACTAGTCCCGTATCTCTCTCCTGTACAGAAAGGGCTTGTCCCAGTCAGCTCTGCCTTACAGGCGCAGTGTTCCCACTGTGAGTATAACTGACGGAAATGTGTTTCCCTGTCGCGAAATACGCCTGAACAGATTTGCTCAGTTGGTGATGCTCTAAATATTACTTCCCAGTGGCTGAAGCTTACATCCGATGATGTCAAGGAGCAGATCTTCAAGCTGGCCAAGAAGGGCCTTACCCCCTCTCAGATTGGTAAGTGTTTCTATGATGGACTCTTGAGTCCAGAAATGTATTGATGCTGTATGCTTCTGCACAATACTGAGTGTGTGAACACTGATTTGTAGTTGGTATGCAGTCATCGTCATCGGTTCATTATAAATCATGATGTATCATTATAAATGTCTGTATTATGTCAGATTTCAGTTTGTGTGTGGACGGTCGCATAACTCGCATTTGTCATCTGTTTTTCATGCAATGTGTCTTAACAGCAGCTGTTAAAATTAGCAACAGGATTGTAGTATAACAGTGGGTTGGTTTCTTGTCCACAAATTAATTACCAGAAAGTGTGCTCGTTTTAAAAAAGACTTTTAAGAACTGCTTGTTGCTAATGGATTACATGAGCAGGGAAATTTGAATAGCAAATTGGCGCATTGCTACTCGTGTTGTACCAAGTCTCTGTCAGAGACCCAGTATATATCCAAATAGGGCAATTTGTGTGAGTGTTTCACTAATTTAATTGGGCCTTAAATGATAGCATGTACTTGTATATATTTTGGGTATCTAGCTTGTTTGTCATTGTATAACACAAGGCACCAGTACTTTTGGAAGACCTGTATTTTGCATCAGCTGCCAGTTGAGCTTTCTGAATTTCTTCCACTTGAATGGTAGCTTTAGCACTAGAGTACAGGGGCCGTTGAGACTTAAACAGTCTGTCTGGTCAGCAATTTGTTCACACCAAGTAACCGGAAAACTGGACATCATGCATAAAAACAAGGGACCGCTTAAGTACAATATGGAATTTGATTCTGTCATAGTTCTCTTGTAATTATACACACATTTTTTAGATTTGGGATTTTTATACTAAAATTGCACTGCAACTTATCAAGGGCACAGTAAAGTTGGGGATATTTCTGGCACAAACTGCGTAATTTGTCATTAATGTAAATCCTCTTCCTGGTAATTTCAGTCAATAACAGTCCTCTCATGGCTGTTTAAATTACAGGATAAGATGTATTAATCAATAGACATAAGACTTAAGCTTTTGATCAATATTCAGAAATTGGTTCGTGTAATCTGTTATTAATTAACTTAAAAACATTTTTTTAAATGTTTATCTTACAAAATGCTTTGAGCAAGGTATATATGTTTTGAGTTTTAAAAAAATCTTAAGCTCTATCATTGACATTAGCTGTTGTGTTTGCAAATGTAACAGTGTTCACTACAAACCTGGGAGTGTTTTCCCTTTTGCTTTTGAAACATATCATTTGGCTTAGTTTAGATAAAGGAAGTAGATGATGCCCCAAGTTTAGTTATTGAAGCCAACATTTGTTGAATGTTTTATTGAATTTTGTTTTTCATAAGAAAGATGTCATGACGATTGCATACAGCAAACCTTTTGTTTGTGAGCAACTTGCAGTGTCCCGGTATCAAGCTAGTTTGTCCCTGTGTTTAGGTGTTATTCTGAGGGACTCCCATGGTGTGGCCCAGGTACGTTTCGTCACTGGCAACAAGATCCTGAGGATCCTGAAGTCCAAGGGTCTTGCCCCTGACCTGCCTGAGGATCTCTACCACCTCATCAAGAAGGCGGTGGCAGTCAGGAAGCATCTTGAGAGAAACAGAAAGGTAAGACATGACCAAAACTGGTGTCAAATATTAAGGCCATTAATGGAGTTTATTTTCAGCTGTTTTAGTTTGCTGCTGTTACCTGAAGGTTTGGAAAGTCCATCTTTAATGTAACACTGAGTTGGTTGGCGGTCAATTTCCACCCATATGCTCTGGGTGAGTAGATTACAAAAAAGCTATTTGCAAGTGCCACCAAATGTTTTGCACAGCATAGCTTTAGATTAAGGAAGCTGTTTTGAATTAATTCAAATTGAGTATCTACTCAATTACAATTGGTTGGGTTTCAACAGAAATCCATTCTTTATTTGAAATTTAGCATTTGTTTGAAATTTGGTGGGGTTTATTTTTGTGTTTTTCGTATTGTATTAAAATCAAAACGATAAAGGAATAAGATGCAATGGCTGGATAGGCAGTTGGGGTTTACGTGGGTGGTTGCACTCATTCAGTAATTAAATGTGTTACGACTTCTGACCCATAACGTTTCACTTGTTTACTTTCAGGACAAGGATGCCAAGTTCCGCCTGATTCTCATCGAGAGCAGGATCCACAGGCTGGCCCGTTACTACAAGACCAAGAGAGTACTGGCCCCCAACTGGAAGTAGTATGTATTATTTCTACTTTGGGAAGCTTTCCTGTTTTTTAGATTGGAAGAAGAATATTAGCCACCAGTCTGTCTTGAATGCAGCAGGTTCTTTTGAGACGGTAAGATCAGTTGGAAGCTCATTTTCTGTTACTTTAAGTTGCTGTTAAAATGCAATTATGCAGATATTTTGAAAAGTCACTGACGTTGTTGTGAGAAAAGTAGTTAAATTCAATGGTGTCATAGAATTATAACAAACTGTTCCACCTGGGCCTATATGCATGGATAGATGCACAAATCATTGTCCTGCTCTTCCACTAATTGAGAGTAATGATATTTCTGTTGTGCTAGAAAAACCTGGAGGTAAATTAGCAGAGTGGCTACTTGGTGCCACCTCTGCCAGTCCCCTTCGCACAATGAAATTATACATTTTGACAAGTTGTTTTCTATATTCCTTTTCATTTTAGACATTGGACTAGCAGCCAGTTTGGAGTTTGATTTTTGAGTCATACTTGTAACCAAATGCATGGATTGTTATTGGTCAAGTTGATGATGGCGACATTATTTTATTAACATTTATTTGGTATTCTTGCCATTTTTTTTCCCCAAAATCTAAACTAGTCCTACATTCTCTCCTCCAGTTTTACTTTCTGTGGTGGTAATTTTGAGCAGTGCAGCCTCTAACGGTCTGTTTTCTCTTTCTGTTTACAGCGAGTCCTCTACAGCTTCTGCTCTGGTGGCATAAACTTCACTTTTTGGATTAATAAAACAGTTTAAATTGGAAGTTGTTGTGTTTTTTTAATTTTTTTATTGTATTACAAAGTGTTTTTTAAGGTCTTGTGGTTACAATTTTGGAATCTGGGTAATAAAAAAAAAGCTGTGATAAACCATTGTTTTGGCTGAATCGACGCGCAGAGGCCTTGTCTGTATATGGAAATGTGAACTTTAAGCAGAAAAAGAGTTGTGGGACAACGCAGTCTGAAAATCCGCCACCACCTTGCGTGGGAGTCCTGAGGATTTCCCGCCGTGTGTTAAAACGCCACGCTGATTTCGCTTCTGGCCCTTCATTTTCATGTAATGAACGTGTCGGGCTATAAAAAGGGTTTTTCCTGGTGGCTGCCGTGGAAGTTTCCGGCACTTTCCGTGCGTCAGACGTTACGTGATCCGAGGGAGGCGCGCGTTTACGTCGCGAGGGGCGGGACCTTCGGTGACGGACAGGTGCCGCGTCACGCGCGCTCCACATAAATAGTGCCGCAACATCGAGACATTCGCATCGACCCGCTACGACGAAGACGAAACACACGACTGAGGAACATGGCGAGAACACACGACAGCGTTTGACGACGGGGAGCGGAAAATGGAGCAGACTTGCCGGAAAATGCCGCGACAGCACGCCGACGCACGTATGTCCCTGACAAATACGCGGAGTCTGTTGGTTTTCGACGAGGAATACCAGAATACGTGAGGATTTTTTTCCTTTTGCCGCCGGAATCCGAGAAGGAGAGAAAGTAAAAAAATTAAAAAACCAACAAAAAAAATGGCTACGATTGTTGGTCCCGAGAAGAGTTCTGAACGGACGGCGATGGAGAGGTTCGGCAGCGGGGGGATGGCGCTTCTGCCGTGGACCAAACAGATGCTCACCGTGCTGTGGGAACAGCTCCGACTGCTGGTCCAGGTCATATACTACACCTTCATGTCGGGTGAGATTGAAACACAAACGGCTTTTAACGCCTCTCGTTACGGTTTACGTTGTATTTATTTTTTTACTGTAACTGGAAAGTACAGAGACCGAAGTGAGTCGAAACTCAAGTATTTAATAGTTAATACAACGACGAATGCCTTATTCTGTGCCTAGTTTTATCTATTGTGTTAAGCTACTGTTCGTCGTGTTTACGTCCTAATCGCATTTAATGGCATCCCATGCTGTCGCAACATTCCTGGGAATATACTGGTTTATGTTGGAATTAACATAACATTTAAAGTTACACACAATGGCATTACCAGATGTACTGAGTACAAATATATATATATATATATTTTTTTTATTCATATGATGGTTGATGGTCTCAAATCAAAGGACAGGTTTTTGTCTATTCAAAGCAGTAAACAAAAAAGCAAAAGGATTTCTTTTTGGCTTTAATCTTTTTTTTTTCATGATATATGATATAATTACACAATGTAACGAAATAATTCTAACACCTTTCTCCTGATTGTCCAGTTTTCCAGATGTTCAGGTTTGAGGTTCACGTGAGGATCACAGACGAGACCGGTCAGCACATCCAGCACATGACCTCGGCAACAAACCCAACCGAATCCTTTCTGTTCTCCTCGTTGTTTGACGGAGACAACGGAGTGATGGTTGGAGGTTCGAATCCCCTCTCTAACTTCTGTGCGGACGTTGGCGACCCGTTCGCTGGGAAATCCACCGCCGAGGCGCTGCTCTCCAGCCTGCGTGCTGACGACCTGTGCTGCGGCCTAGTGGACGATTTTGTGTCCAGGACATCTGGCAAAGAAGACGGCATCTTTCTAGGACACCAGTCCAGCTGGAAAATGGGCTTCCCTGGTGACTGGAACATCTTTGTGTCGAGCAGCGACAGCTCTAGTTCAAACGACGCCTGCCATAAAAGTAGTGAGAAGGTCTTCAAACAAGATATTTCAAAGGAGAAAGTTTTCAAACAGGACACCTCGGAAGAGGAGAGAAGCGCTCACTGGAGTAGCGAGGAAGACCAGAGCGTAGTAGAATTTGACAGTGAGGAAAGTAAGGCGCTTTGGGAGTCGCTGTCAAAATCTAGTGATCCTTACAACCCCTTCTTTTTCTCTGCATGCATTTCAACAAACACAAACATGGGGAAAAGTCACAGCGAAGCGAGGGACAGCAGTGAAACTGACGTCATGTCAGTGAGCAAGGCCAGCGAGGAGATGCTGGGGCCTCAAGGCCTAAATATCTGGGTCAGTCGCTCCGACAGCGAGAGCAGTTGGAGCAGTTGGGCCAGTTCGGAGGGCTCGAGCCCCGACGTTGATAAGGAGGAGAGTGAGAGGCTCTTGGAGTTCTTCAGCGGTTGTGACCCCTACAATCCCATGTGCTTCACGGCGTGCACAGTCAGCAGCAAGTCGCCGCAAAGCACCACCATAGTCCCTAAACAACAGGCCTCACTTCCCGCACCCGCCTCCAAGTCGGACACTGAGGAGAAGGAGAGCAGTTTCCCTTCTTCATCTGAGGATGATGAAGAGGAGCAGCTGTGGAAATCTCTCTGCCTAAAGGACGACCCGTACCACCCTCTAAACTTCCAGGCCTGTCTCCAGAGCTCCCCGACAACAACACTCCAGCCTGGAGAAGACCCAGATGCCCTTGAGGCCCACCACACAAATAATCCACCCTCGAAGGGAATGAAATGTGGAAAAGAGGCAAAAACGCCCCGAAAATCAAGAGCCACCAAGCCCCTTCTGCCAGAGAGGCACTTACAGCATCACTCCCATCCTGACAAAACTCTGGTCCCCTGGAAAAGACCTGGACAAACACCTCAGTCACCGCCAGAGGAGGAGAAGCAAAGCAAGGCCAGCGCCACCCAGAAAAAGGTAATTATCTACTAATAATCTATAGTTAAGCTGTCAGACAGGATTAGACGAAGCCTTAAATGAGACCCATGTGGGGTTTGAAATAAGAATAGTCTACTGTGTAAATACTACAGAGTATTGATATGGGCTTTGATACATGAAGACCAAAGGTTAAATGAACTTAACTGGTCCACTTTAATCCACTGTAGACTAAATAGCTTAAACTGGAAGTAATATTAGCAGTGTCAAAATGCTTGATGCTTTTGGATATCAAGTCAAAACCAAATGTCTCTTTCCACACTACAAATACAGCTTTGTAGTTATTATTTTCATTGGCTTAAGTAGATACAGAAGATCATGTGATCCCTTATTTGTTGTACATTAATATGAAGGGAGTGTCTTCTGATGACTGTTGCAACCTCTTTTTAGACTGGATATCTAAGATAAGGGTTAATTCGTGCCTCGGCAGACACGCACTGTTCTGCGCAGTGTTACAGGCTGAGTTGTTGTTTGTTGTCGGTTGGCAACGCAGCTGGTCGTCATGACTAAGCGAGTCATGTGACTCCTACGAGTCAGCAGAGACTTTGTCTTCTTCGTGGACTAAATGAAGTTGCAGCAGTATTACATAGTCATTTTGTATACCTTGTCAGTTAATGCTGTTACATCAGACTCAAAAAATAAAGTCTGAGGCAGAAAAGTAAGTCGGTCTTACTGTGATTTACACGCCTGTCTTCAATCTCTGTGTGGGGAATGTATGTGGTTTTTAGTTTGTAAGATATTTTCACATGATCCACACCAAACGTAGCTCTGAGTGGTGATAGCCATCTATTTAGTGACTTTTATTTGAACTTTATATATCCCATAACTTGCATCAGTAGTAGGTTATAAACCCAAAAGAAGCAAATACACATCATATGACCACCAGCACCATTTGTTATCTAGAAAATGTGTTGAATTTTTGTCTCAATTTCTTCTGGATTTCAGGTGCGATTTTCTCCTCTTCTCCAAGTCCACACAATGCGGACCTGGCCGTTTGCTCGACAGGCATCTCGCAAAGGACACTGGGAAGAAATAGCGCGAGACCGCGACCGCTTCCGGAGGCGGATCCGGGAAACCGAGCAGGCCATCGGCCACTGCTTCATGCAGGCCCACAGGGAGAGGATCCGGGCGCATCTGCACGGTGCCTTGAAATAAATAGAAGTCCTGAACACTGAATATGTTTTATTTCCTTTTTGGATGAGAACTTGTGATTGGTTGCAATGCAACAGTGATTTTGATTTAGGCCAATTAGAAATGTAATGTTAGGCCAACTTTAATGTTCGGTGTGAAGTTGAACAACCTTGTACCTCAAAAGGTTTTTTACATTGTGTGAATGTTGCACTGACTGACACTTTCTTATATTAACCTCAGCATTAATGTGTGGAATGTTGTTTTTTTTGTATGCCTTATATACTGACCTAGTAATGTAACTTATTTATGCCCTATGGAGCTTGTCATTTATTTTTTCAACCGTTTTTATGTGTTTTTTAAGCGTGGACAAACTGCAGTGGTGAATCTAGAAGTTAAAAAGTAGAAAATGGTGATATCATATGAAAGCAGAGCTTTACAGTACAAAGTGTTTTGAAGAGTTTAGTGTAAGCATGGTGGATGCATATAAACCTCTGTTGCAGTTGTTGCTAAAACATTTTAGTTCTTGATATTCAGGTTTTGTCTTGTGTTAACTTATTTTGATGGAACATAATAGCAGCATAGCTCCGAGTGTGCAGATGGGTGTCTTTATTATCATATTGACTGAAAAGATTCAAACACTTTGTCCTGTGTGACTCATTCAGCTTCTCATGGTAGCATCATGTAGCTGAAAATATGTCAAAAAATCATCTGATGTTGTTCGGTGCTTTGTCAAAATCAATAAAATTTGTTACATTGTCATTCGCTTGTTTTGCAGTTTGCAAGATTTACAACTTGGCTCAAGAGACAAGCAAACGACGACACACAGAACGTTTACCGAAATCACTTCCTGGCTTCTCGTTGCTTGTGTATGTAAATTACTGGTCCATCTGCCATTTCACGACGCAACAGAGAAGTGAAAACCGCACACAAGGTCCCGGACATGTGTAACCAACACACACACACGGTCAAATGTTTAGTGGTTTGTTTTTCCAACCGAAATTTGTGAAATAGTTAACTTATCGGCTGTTCCAGCCTTTTGTAAGGGCCCCTTGTTGGGAAATGTGCTTACAAAACGCTGAAACGGTGAGATGAGCTGCGTACCACAGTCTGGTTTCAGCTTCCAAAACCAGAAGAGAAACAGAAAAACAGGACAGTCTTGTCAGAAGATTTTAAGACCCATAAGAGTAACGCAAGGCTTCAGGCTCACTTTGGTTAAACAAACTAGTTTAACCTCTTTCCCAGTTTGGACAGTGTGTTCAGTCTGTGGTTTCCAGTTCACTCCTAAGGGCACACGCCTGTGTGTGACATCCACCTGTGGTGAGACTATGGTAACTGCATAACCTGTTTTGCATTGTGCTTTATGCACACTAATGTACCTTCCATGTAAATCGTGATTAGTTCCAAGATAAAAGATGACAGGATGTCTACATCAAAACCTGCTGGTTCGGTCTGTAGTTGAGACCCTGAAATGTGGTCATTGATGCTGTTGAAACCCAGATGTGAAAAAGAGCTCACTTCTCAAAAAGATTTTGCCCAGTTTTATCCCGAACATCTGCATTTTTTTTTTTTTTACCTGCAAAAGGCCAAATCAAGTGCGTACGGCTACAGTATGTGTGCACTCTGGTCATTTGTGCTCCGTCTCATGTTCCGCACATATTTAAGATCCAGTTAAATGTCTGCACTGTGTGGAAAGTGTCCATGGGATTTTGCAGTGTTTATCCATCCTAACCCGTCCCTGACTCGTTTTTAGGGTTCCTTCATTGTTTCCTTCTAATCTCTTTCTCTCTCTCTCTCTCTCTCCCTCTCCCCTCCACACACACACACACACACACTCTAGAGCTTATAATTTCCCAGAGGGCTGCGAGTCTCTGTGCAGACTGGCTGCTGTAAGGCTGTCGTAAGACGAGGTTTAAAAAACACCAAGTATGATGAAATGATTTTCCAGAGGGATGAAATCAATTAGCAGGTCTCCGATGCTCTCAAACACAGAGAGAGAGAGAGAGAGAGAGAGAGAGAGAGAGACAGCGAGATGGTGCAAAGGTGAGCAATCACTGACACTGTTGCTGCATCAACGCAGCGGTGGGTCTTTTGCTGATGTGGTCCTGCTGCCCCTCCATGTTGTGAATGAAATTGATCTCCTGCTGGTGTCGCACACAGAGAACAATGAAGGTTATTTGGCGACGTTAGTTCGAATTGATACAGCAACAACAAAACAACTCAAAAGATCCCTTTAATTTTCTAAAATGTGTGGAAAGAGTTCAGTTTGGTTACGTCTGGTTATGAATTGCCTGACACATTTTATGCGTTTCACAGCATCATGCAGGGTCTATGTGGAGCCACTCCCAGCAATAGAAAACCTTGAAACCAGGAAACCATTTTCAAGAAACTGTTTTCAATAAATTAGAAGTCTCAATCCCATTTTACTAAACTGACAATAGCTACAACTAACCAACTAATGAAATACAAAAATATTTTAGATTTATTGTTGAAAATATACATGTGCAGGTTTTATGGGGGAGTTTTCCCCTCATGGGAACCAAGAGTCTTAGGATGGAGGGTGTTGTAAGCTGTACAGCGTGTAAAGCCCTTTGAGGCAAATATGTGATTTGGGATTTATAGATACATTCGAATTGTACTACATTTTTCCAGGACTGTAAGCTAGCAAGAGAACGTTGAGGTAAACGTTTTTGTATCAAAGCCTCTGATTTGTTAAGAACCCGGAGAAGTTATTTCACTACTGATGTTTCCAGAGCTTTAGTTATTCGCAGCCATCCGAACACAGGTTCTCCATGATGCAAGCCCGAGGAGCCAATTCCGTCAATTGTGCACATTTTCTGGATTCTGTGCCTTTGTTCCTGAGGCGTTTGGAGCCGAGCGGGTGACATTAGCTGCGAGCTGGGAAGTGAAAAACAAAGGGAAATATGTGTTTTTAATTTGCTGTGTGTGACGACAAAGCAATGGTGTGGTTACGTTTGTCTGCCTGATCTCCGTCTGCCTGCCATCCCTATTTCTGATTTTGCTCAGCTTTCATCCAGAGCCGAGGGTTCAGTGTCCTGCTCGAAGGGCACGTCAGCGAGGCGCAAATGTCTATCAGAAGCGACTGAACGTGGCCTACAGGATGAATACGCCACCTTCTCCATTATCGCCGCCCCCCCCCTTCTCCTTTCTGAACCCACTCCACTCTTTGTATCTTTCTCCTCCTCATCCTCTCCCAGAATCATTAGCTCTGTGGCCTAGGCGACCCCGTCTCCAGGCAACCAGCAGGAGTGGCGAGGCGTTGAAAGGATTGCAGGTGATTGCAGCAGCAGAAGCAGCCGCAGCAACAGAGGCAGTGGGTTTTCGGTCGCACACACACACACATGTGGTTGCCCCTCTCATTCGCCTGCCAGTGAAGGGTATCTCCTGGGTCACAATTAGCTGATGATGCAACCTACCAGCAGCTATTGTGTCTGACACCAGCTCACACAGACAGACTGAATGAAATGCAAAAGGCAACAACGCTAATCTCCCCGTGTGTTGTACAGCACCGTTTATGTACAGAATACAAGAACTTAACTGCCTGATGCTTCCCGTCTTTTGTGTCCTTCTGTTTCCTGTCTTGACTTAAACGTTCATACTGCATGACTTTTTATGAATCCCATTACATTCTATCCGGTGCTTGGGGGGGGGATTCATGCTTTCTCTTAGATTCAGCTGTTCTGGCTCAGTGATTAACAGAGTGGACTTAGAATGTCCCTTGTGGGGCCTTCGGGGGGGGCTCCAGAAGCACTCAGCAAAATAATGGAATGATTTCCTTTCACTTCAAGAAAATATCCTGAACATCTTGAACTCTATTGCAGTATGTCCCCATACATGCACCTCAGAGCACTCATTATGAAATAGACCGTATGACTAGTATGTGACAAACACACACGTGGTAAACCCTTATCTTTTCCAGCACATGCTCATGAGGATTAGTGTGTCTGACCAAGACCCAGCACTTATACTGCTCAGTGTACTTTAGTCAGTGGAGAGAATTTGAGTTAGTGTAGTGTTTGACGTGAGCCACTGGGGGACACACTTCTCCTCTGCTACGTGACAGGACACACACACACACACACACACACACAGACACACAGACACACAGTGGTTATTCAGGGATGACAGCAAGAAAAAAAACACAAAAAGTGCAATAGTCACATGTCAACCTTTTCCCCTTCAGAACTAAACTACACGTGATTGTTACAGAAGCCCCAAGAGGCAAGAGAGAGAGAAAACATCTTCTGGTGATGCATTTTCTAAGTCTGTTTTCTCTCGTGTGTTTATGACTTGCAGGTGAAAAAACTCACCTGGAAGAAAACACGAACGTGGTGCGATTCTGCCGCTTGTGGTCAGAATGAGTATTTCAACAGCAAACACTTAAGAGGAAAAAATGATCCTGAAAAAAAAAAGATTTAATATTTTCACCTGCCAAATCTTTTCCCCCCACCTGTTTTCAGAGAGAAAACTATTTAGACCCAAGTTTTGTATCCTGATTCAAATTCAAGCCAAATGTATTACTGTCTTACAGTAAATATGCCACAAATATCTGCCTTAACATGTCCTTACACCTTGTTTACACGTGGTATCAAAACCAGTAGTTTCACTAGACGTAGTCTCTTTTACATCAGACTACGTCTTAGGAAATAATGATATATGAATAGGTGGATTGTTTTGGTCTTTAAAGTTAGTGCAGCCCCCAAATTTAGGACACCATGGCATCAATATGTCTCCGTATGTAACAATGTATGTGACATATTTGGAGCTTCCCAGAGCACCAAATTTGGACATATCGTCTGTATCTCAGACATAAAAAAATTCAAGAAATTTGTAGCCACTGAACCCCTGTGTAACTCTGCTGCCCTCATGTGGTAAAACTGACAACAGCAAGGCAAAAAGAAAATGTTTTATGGTTTTTTACTGTTCATGTACCTTAAATTCAGACCTTAGTTTATATATACATGAAAAAAGAAAATGTTAGAAGCAACTCCGGAGAAAGATTTTCATTATACTGCTCACTTATTAAACGTACCTGTGTGTCCCACAAGAGGAATCCCATACTAAAGTTGAGAAATTGACTTTGCATTAAAAAAAAATACATATATTTTCAGATTTCCTCCCCAAAACATTTAAATCAAGATTAAGTTTACAACTTCCACGGTGGCTTCAACACCCAAAGATGTCCTGGTGACATGGAGGCAGTCGCGACCTGAGCTTATGATGGAAAAGCCTTACATTTACGTTTCTGAACTTCCTGGGAAATGATGACAAAGCATTGAATCCTTTGTTCCTGAGAGAGGAGTTTACCTGGCGGGGAAATTGAAGTGTAACCAGTCTGAGGGCTGTAGTCATCCTAGAGGAACTTTGTTTATTCACACCCACTGACAGACTGACGGGAACACAGCGCTGATGTCACATGGAGGACTATTTTTAATTTCAGTTGATGATTACACATTCCTCTCTGGGCTGAGAAACCTCATCGTGATCATTTGTCTGATATAGGCTTTCCATTATCAGAGGGGCTGCCCACGCTAAAGTTAGCTGGAAGAAGTGTTCAGGTCCTTTACTTAAGTGAAAGTACTAATATCATACTAAGTGAAAGTATGTAAGTATTATTAGCAAAATCTACTTAAGGTATCATAAGTAAAATGTTCGCTGTCAGTGTTTTACTATCATATCTGATGTTTCTGGATTAATATTACTGCTGCATTAATGTGTATGTTGCATCTTACTGCTGTAAAATACTGGTGAGTAGTTTAATCTGCAGCAGTGCATCATATTCTATAAGATCATCATGTGTTTGTGGCGCCACCATCCTGTGAAGACCACATATCTGTAAAAATTCTGAGAAACAGCCCTGCTTTCACCTTAGTGATGCATTTTCTAGATAATCCAATGTTGTTTTTTTATAGTTTTTTTATTTTATCTTAAGGAAGTACGGGGATTTTCTCAACCCATAGGAAAAAACTTAATCCGTCTATATCTGTCTGTCTGTATTTATTCATAATACATGTATTTTTTTTTACTGGACAGGAAGGGCACGAAAACTTGTAATCTGAAAAGTCACTAAAGCTGCCAGACAAATGTAGTGGAGTAAAAAGTACAATATTTCCCTCTGAGGTTTGGTGCAGTTACAATAATAAAGTTACATAAAATGGAAACATTAAAGTAAAATACAAGTACCTCTAATTTGTTCTTGAGTAAATGTACAAGTACCTCTAATTTGTTCTTGAGTAAATGTTCTTCGTTACGTTCCACCCCTCCCAAACAGCTACATCTCCATCTTACTGGGAGGGGGGAATGAATGCTATCAGCAAACGGGAACGCTCAAAGTTCAGCAGACAACTGTGCAGCCGTCTCTCAGTGGACTCATTTGCCAAAGCCGGAACATATTGGCTGTGGCTCAACCCAGTACAAAGTGATCTGTAGCGATGCTGTTAGTAATTCACAGACCTGGTTGTGAACAGTTTCTCTTTTCCTGTCCTGTATTGTCGTACATTGGCAGCTGACAGAATGTGCTTTGTTAGAAGGTAGTTCTTAGATAAACTGTTTACAATGTGATCCATGAATTATCATCAAGGAGTGTTACAACTAATATCTCTGGATGGATGGATGGATAGGACGTCAGACAGATGGGTTTATTGTGTGTTTTGGGGTTAACTTTCCCATAACGTTGTCTTTTTGTTTGTATTTCAGTTCATAAAATAGCTTCACAATCCACAATAGTATGCAAAAAAAGTAATCTTGTTGTTCTGAGGCTGAAGACATGATCATCTAAATGTGTTTGTCCTGTGACCTGCGGACCTGGAGAGTTTCACACGGGAGGTTAAACAACGTGGGAAGAGTTTGCATTATGGCATCAGGAGAATTCAGTGCCAGTCAAGTTGTCAGTCGCACAGACAGTTCACAAAACTCATACTTTTGTTTTTGTCTAGTTATTAGCTCAGTGAGCCCTCGTAGTGTATAAGTAATTCAAACTCAAACAGGCAGTAATCACTTATCTGTTGACAAAACACTTTTTTTGTCCAACGATGAAGAGCTGAACTGAAATTGGATGCAACAGAAAAATGCTGGAAATTACAAGAAAATATTTTCTATAATGACTCCCATCTGTAAAGTTCAGGGTTTTTTTTTGCCTTTTTATATATCTTGTTGATATTTCATTGGATTGTACAAGATGTTTAAATGTTAAAATCAGGATACCAGCTCATCTGTGATGTTCAGATGACACCTGAGTTCCACCAGAGGGAGACAGAGTAAAGCAGAAAATGTCTCACATGATTTTGTAGGTTTTTGTAGATCTTGATCAACCACTGTAGAAATAGACCTGTAAATAAAAGTAAAGAGACTTAAAATGACATAATTTAGGAAACATCTGTTCAGTTGATGCTGCCAGACACAGGAAACCCCATATGTATTATTTTGACAGTGATATTTGTGCTAGAAAATCCTTATAGTCTCAATTAAAAGCTTTTTTGGGAGATTTTTGACCATAAACCACAGCCTTCTTCAGTGAATGGAACTTGCTCAGGTGATCCAATTACAGATACAAAATTGCAGAAAGGTCTGAAAACAGTAAGTGAAGTAAGTTTCTAATATTCTATGTCAGATTTGTGGCTTCAAGGTCAAGAATGAACTTGATGTTTGGCTCTGTTCTCTTATTTGTTTTGTCATTTCAGCTACAATTGTCTCACTTTCATTCATGGCTGTGGTTCAGGGAGCAGAGCAGGACATCTATTAAGCTGGGGGTTGGTGGTTCGATCCCTGGCATCCACATGTTAAAGTGTCCTTGGTCAAGACACGGACCCTCTGGTTGGAGGCCAGCACCTTGCTGTTTGAGTGAAGTCCGGTTACCATCACAGTATGAACAACAAAGGTCTTTAGTAACGTAGGAGCGTTTTTGTTTCTCCGATTGTTGTTTGGGGTGTAAAGATTAGGCTCTGAATCCCTCAGTGTCCCGCAGGTGATAAATAGAGTTTATAATTTAGGACACCTGAGCAGCAAGGATGAAGCTCCATCGGGCCTGCAGGCTGTTACACAAGTCACAAGCTCTCGTATGGAGCCCGAGCCATGCATTATTCACCCCGACATGATTTACATAAGACACAATGGGGCAAACAGTGCCAGAAATGCGTACGGCTGAGCTGTGTGTGCTTATCTGGTCCACAGTGCGTGGGCGCTTCTCTGAATTTCTTTTCCACCTGAGGTTTTTGGACGGATGTTGACGCAATATGAACAAGGGCAAAGAACCTCAAACTCCTCACTAAATCCCTGAAAGCCTTGGTTACCCATTACAGCAAGAGACAGGAAGGGAGGGCGAGACTGCCAGATAAAGAATATTGTTTCTGTGTACATCTCTTATATTTCTCTCTGTCTGAAGGCTCTTTTTGCAGACGGCTTGAAGCCAAATCAGGCTTTGTGGTATTGTTAAATAAACACAGGTTGGATTAGCCATGAATTACCACAGAATTCCTTCACCATGTTAAAAAAAAACTACAATTTAAAAGATCTATAATGCAATCATTGCTTCCCTTCGTGGTATAAATGGCAGGAATTTGAACAAATGTGTTGAGTTTTGCGTCACTATATTGAACAGATGACCTCATTTCACTTATGTTGCCAGAAATGTTAACCAGCATTACAGTCTGCCGTCAACAGTAACATGGCTCAGTGCACAGCAAACCCATAATACACGGTACGTGCAGATGATAATTTGAAATAAGTATTGTTTTGTGCTGCTCAGTTTGCCAGATGGGTGGAGTCTGAGAGATAACAGTCAACATCTATGAATCAGAAGTAGATTAAAACGGCGTGCAGACTTTACACCAGCGCAATGTTGAACTTCCGTTTTAATGGACTAAAACACACATCTGGTTCACACACACGCTTCATGCGTTTTTAGTGTTATTACTTTGAGGCCTGACCAACAAATGCTACATCAATATTTAAGAAAATGAAAAGTGTGATTTTAGTAAAATTAGTTGCAAAATGAAGCTATGATGCCAACACTCACCAAATATACTGATATTTATGTTACACAAATTAAATTCTGTCATGGGTTTGGATGCTTCCCTGCCAAAGGGAAGTGGCCATTTAAAATGTCCATATATAATCTGAACTGTGTCCAGTGAGTGAGGAGCAAGTGTTCTGTCCAAAGGGAACCTGGATGTAGCAACTGGTTCCTCTTCAACCTCATAGCTTTTATTTTGTTCACACTTAGTAGGCTTCAGAGATTCCACAAGAGGGGGCTGTTCAACATGTCATCCAGTGTGACCTATTAGAAAATGAACGACCTGCAGGTATCTTCTTCTGCAGGCAAGGACCAGAAATGACTCTCTATAGAATTCTCTATATAGCTATTGTGTATAATGTTAAAGGTAACAAAAACACCACTGAGCCTGTAAAAGATTTGTAAATACAATATTTTAGCCATCTCCCTTTATTTATTATTGACTTCTCGAACAGTCTATAGAAGACCAGGGGAGGAAAACAGAGATCGGGGTTGCTGGCACAGGAGAAGTAACTGGAGGCTTGCCAGTCCTGGCCTGGACAGCTAACCGTCCACTGGGTCCGACTGGTCGATTCATTAAGGAGGTACAGGTAGGCAGGAAGGAAGCCATGCAACAGGTAAGTCCAGGTCTCTGGACCTGATGTACAGGGCCCAACAGGACCACAGAACCCAAGCACATGACAAGCAGTACACATCAACAAGAGAACAAAACAGGGGATTTGTATATACAGCAAAGTGACTAATGAGCCAATCAGGGGCCGGTGAGTAATGGGGAACAGGTGTGGCCAATCAATGAGACACACGAGGGCAGGAAATGAACTGACCTGACAAGTAAGGCTTTTAAAATAAAACAGGAAACACAGACAATAACCATGGGATGTAACACAGAGCTAACTATTTGACGAATTAAGGACACTTCATTTCAGTAAACACCCATGTTTACACTTATTCAGCACCAAAAAATGACTTAATTAACACTAATTGCCTCTAGGTGGTACAGAGCCCCTTAAGGGCATGAAAAAAGGAGAAACTCTTTGGGTTTTGCAAAAAATGCTGTTACGAGAATATATGTTTTGCAAATAAGTTTAATACAATAACCTTTGCCACTGTTTCTTCAAGTGAGGTTGAGAGAACCCAAAATACAATATGTCTGCAATGGTCTCAGTGGGTCCAGACTGCTGTAGGCCTATACATGCTGGTATGGGGGAAACCAAACCATTGATGCCTAATTGGCCTCCGTTTTCAATGATCTTGTATATCTCAGCATATTCCCCTCTGCTCTGTCACCTAAAAATGGTAGATTTTTCTCATGGCAATATTCTCAGGTCAAAACCCTGTCCATAAAGCAGGAAATGGAAATTGGTGCAGATCCTTTGACATGCACCTAAATATCTGTTAGTTCTGGGTAGAAAGTGGCCTCGCAGTGTTTGCGGTGTCGGTGGGTGGGGCTAAATCCTGCATCCCGAATCCTGTTCCTTGTCTCGGTTTTTGTGTGTTTGCTTTCTCTTTGTTATCTCCTGTGTCTTTCAAACACGCACACACAGATCTGAAGATACTGTATGTCCTGGTGGTTGTTAACGCCGTCTGCCTCAGTAAAATGTAAAATGCACAGTGTTTGTCTCAGCCTAGGGCACGTAGGAATCAAACTGCCGTTCCTGGAGTTCTTTGGAGTACAGCAACAAGACGTTACACTGTCAGAACACAAGAAAGCAAGGACAAACACAGCTGAAATGTCTGTACTGTGAATCTAAAAATGTCAACATGGTGGACAATACAATGCATAAAATGCTCAAAAGGAAGTTCAACATAATCGAGTTCCAGGAGATTAAGTCATAGAAGAAGTAAGTGCTCCAATCAGTGAGAGAAAGTGGGTTTTTTTTGTGTGTGTCTTTGTGCATTAGAGATCGTGTGCACTTATGTTGAAGAAGAAAATAAAGGAAGGAGGCAGAGAGAGACAGAGAAATAAATTATGCAGATTCCAGGACTTGATATAAATTGCTGCTGTCGAGAGATGTGTACATTATATATTCATCAGGACTGTGCAGAATTATAAGGTGATTTTGAGATATTGACCTTCAACACTTTTGCATTCCCAATAGCTGATAGAGATGAACCCACAGAGATTCATCACCCGACTCTGCAGTTCTCCTCAGATCAGTGGCGCGTTCTAGCCTCTTTCAGCTTTATTGGTCTGGTTCACTCTCACTGCTCTCATTAACACTGCAGGCAGCTGTTTTCGGTGAAACAGCTCCGATAAACCCACCGTACACTCTACATGTCCAGCACCAAGCAGCGGACAGACAAGGTTAGCGACTAGCTGGTGAACATAGCAGAACAGTTGGCAGCTAAAGAGCCAGGTGTTTCCCTCAGGAGTTGCCAGAGACCCAAAACTTAAAGGAGAGTTGGACTTACATTCATCAGGTGGACACAAGCATGACTCGTGTGATGATAATGTTGCTCTGTATCTGCTGGGTGTGTGAATAGGCAACACTTTTCTGCCTTGTTCACCATAATTTAGTAACCCCACAACTTTATACGGTGATAACATGTCAGTGTTGTGTTTACAGCTTGTTTCTGTTGCCCCCAAGAGGACACAGAGAAATATCAATTAATGTTAAGTATCTTGTTGTGTCTTGTAGTTTTGCTTAAAGGCATAATAAAACTTTTTTTTATTGAAATAATTGAAGAGTTGGCAAGAAAATGAAAATAAAAAAATGGACTTACTGTAACAGGAAACATCAGGAAACCTTTATAAATTATGTTCGGCTGTTGTTAGATAGTTTTAGTCCTAGTTTTAGGCCTGTCTATTAATCTGGATAGCATAGCATATTCCAGTCCCGTGTTCATCCTCGTCCAGCACATTTCATTGCGCTGTTGACCCTTGTGTTGGCTGCACATGACAAATAAATGTGAAACTTTGAGTTACCCTTTGAATTTAGGTCAGTGTGTGCCTTTAAGGATGAAAATTCTGAATGCATTTTTTTGCGCGTGGTTTGCAAATCTGCAGAATGTGGTTAAGTTCAGCTTTAGGACAGCAGGCACCTGAACACACACACACACACACACACACACACACACACAGTCATTGCAGTATTATTAGCTTTCATTTATCGATGTTGCTGTGTTAGCCGGTGATATCAGAAGTTGGCTGGAAAAGTGTTCATTGTTCTTTCTGTACTATGTGAGCACTTTATCTTTTCACACAAATACACTACAAATAGTAGAAAAATCCCCTGGGCTTTCAGCGGCGAGGCTGTGCGTGCCGACCTCTGCCTGCCCTTCAGCTCCCTCTGCCTTGTCAGGAGTTTCGTTTGTTGATGTTGAGGTGCCTCCAAACTAAGTGCAGCCAACTGAAACCAAACAAAGGGGAGAGGAAATCAAACACATGCACACAAAAGTCACCAGATGTGAGGAATATGCTCACCTCTGGTAAAGTCAGATTGCACACTGGAAAAATGGTAAATTTAAGCTTCACGACAAGGTTGTCGGGTAATCTGGCAGTCATGCCTTCTGTAAACACGGGTCTACATGAAATTGAGAAATTGCAAATGACAACTGAAAAAAGCCACTTGAAGTTCAACATGCTTTAGTGTTAGAAAATGGCAAAAATGCATATTTGTGTGTGTCTTCCTATTAAAAAGCCATGCTCCAGGGAGTGGTCAATGAAGAACAGCGGGATGAATGTCAACGTAGTGTTTCTGCTCTTCACACTGTGTTCCAGCCTTTTGTGAATGATTGTTTCGGGGGGGAAATTCCTACGTACTGTGACCTTAGCATCTCAGGTGATCTGTTTCTGTGTACATATCAAAATAACAGGGCTGCACGGGAAAACCTGTGAGGGTGTTGTCAGAAGCATGCTGCCACATGTCTCGTGGAGATGGAGTCACTTTGGAAAATGAAATTCCAATGAGCTCAACGTCCACGATAAGTGACTCAGAACAAAGTGTGTCCGACAGCTGATGGAGGCTCTTATTTACCTTAATGAGCCACTGAGGAAAACCAACAATAGCATGTTTGCTGCATGTAAACATTAGAGCCTGACTGACATACCAGCAGGCCGATATTATTATTTGATATTGACTTTCAAAGATGATACTAGTATCGGTGTACATGTTGCAGTACCTGAATGTTTTGGTAATGCTTTGTTCCGCAGGTCTGTAATTTCCTGTTAATTTCCCAGTACGTTTCCTGGAAACAAGAAATGGAACATACATTTATGTAGAGACAGTGTTCAATTGGTACACTTATGAAATGCCCATAGTGAGTTTACAGAAGGTCCACATAATTTATACATTTTCTCCGTAATTGGTATCACGTTACGTACTTCTTTCTTAGAAAAGTGTTAGGGATTTATGTAAAGTGTCATCAGTGTTTCATAGAACATACGTTTGACCCTTATGCTATTAATTAAACTTCTGATATGTATTATTGCATTTATTATAAGGTACTGTGATGATTGAATTGCAGGTAAAGTTAACCTCTGTTAAGTATTTGCTAAGGGCATTTTCTCCTTTTGCTTTTTTATTCATTCATTTTTGATAGCAGACAGTGATGATGTGACAGTGAAGGGATGATATGCAGCAAAGTTCAAACATTCCAATCACACGGCCAGGATCTTAAAATCCTAAGACATCAGGACAGCCCATCATCAATTACTTTCATCTTGATAGTAAAAATGTATCGTTCACCTGCAAAATACCATTTCACATGTTTCACGCAACTCTTAAATATCCACATTTTCGGGATCATTGCCAAAACTGCTTATGTGATTGTGTTAAAAAAGGAATATTGGCAGATATGTTGATTTTTTTTACCCTCAGATACTGATATTAGTACCAGTTGGGCTTCAGTAAACATGTAGCATCACCTGGTCCCCTGCTCCCAAGAATGTCCCACGAGTAATGACGTACCGCAGCCAACGTTGTGGGTAAAACTACCCTTAGATTATTGACCCTTAATTAAATCTAATCTATCTATCTATAAATGCTTAGTACTAACGCTGCAACTAAATCAAGTGTGAGGAAGAAGTAATTAAGATCAACGCCTTTCTTAATGAAGTTCCTAATTGGATAAAGGAAGTCTTTAATCTCATAATCAGCCGCTTCCCAGCTAAAGCACCTAAATACTAAGGTGGCACATTATATCTTGATGAGCCCAAAATCAGCCCATCTTTCATCCACTCTCCCAGTGGCAGAGCAGCTCATCTCCTCCTCTGTCACTGCAGAAGTAGGCTGCTGTGATGCCTTTAAGTACTGACGAAGATGCCGTAACTCTCGATCGACTCACATAAATAACCCCTAAAATATGACACTGATATCCCAGTTGCATTGATGTGATGATAAGGTAGCTAATTTTAATATAATGTGCTACTGCGTTTCGCTGATGGATAGTGTAACCTACTGACTGTGGCCGACGCTTTCCTGTGCTGACACATGCTGACGGCATTGTGCTTATCCGGTGTGTATAAACGCAACTAAACCGAATGAAACGATTCAACTTCGGCGGTGAAGCTGTAAAAAAGAATATTACACGAAAGAAAGTGACTGAATTCAAACTCTTCATTCGAAAACACCAATTTATGAACATCACAAAGTGTCAAAAGCAGGTAAGGCGGGTGTGACGAGATGTGAAAATGGACCTTTGCATTTTTAATCAAGTGACGACAGGGCAAGCCAGTTTTGCCGTGAAAAACATTTGACATCAGACGAGCAGCAAAAAGGTATGTATGCCGTGATAACAACCTTCGCGGTGAGCTCATCATGCCACGAGCAATTCTCCTAAGATGCTTTTGTCCAAAGAAACTTACATGGTTCCTAAGCACATGCATTTCTGGAGCGATTTGGGGTTCAGGGACTCAAGGACATTTCAACACTAGGACACAGGAAGAGAGCATGTAGTCTAATCACCAACGCTGTGATTAATGGAAAACCTGCTCTCCCACCTGGGCTGCAGTGCTTTGCCTTTATTAGATATAGTGGACAGTGACGAGCTGACAGGAGAACTAACTGTGACTGCCTGTTATTCGGGTTTGCCTCACATAACTGCATATACTGAGTTGGCAAGCCCAAACTCCCCTGGCAGAAGCACGAGCCACCAACCAAACGTAGTGTTTAAAAACTCCCTTAACAGTTCAGTTAGATTTTCTGTTAATTATATCTCGCCACATTACAATCTGATACCAGCTGTGCAAATCTACAATTTTTATGAACTTAGGTTTTTGGCTAAAAAAACCCAATCCAATTTCGTCTAAAACGCATTAGAATCTGCCTTTAATAGCCTGTGAAATATGTGTCTCACTGCAACTATAAACTCCCTTTTCTGTCATTATGCAGCACCAAACTGGTTACTGCCCTGCATCTAACAGAGCAAACCAGTCACATTTTTAATAAAGGATTTTTGTTGGCAGCAGTGGAACAACACTCTACACTGAAACCTGGTCTCCCTCCTGCTGCTCCCTGTGCGCGGCTTGCGGTGCTGCGATGTACGGGCTTCGGAGGAGCCCCTGAAGGCGGCGCCGGCCCCGGCGCTGATCACCGAGCTGCCGCGCGCCTCCATGGAGAGCGACTGAGATGAACTAGGACCTCAGAGCGGATCATGGCGGCGCCGCTCGGGCGGGACGCCTTACCTGAACACTGGTCTTACGGCGTCTGCGGGGACGGCAGGGTCTTCTTCATCAAGTGAGTGCGGGCTAATGGGCGCCGTGCCGCGGCGGCGCCCTCGGTTTAGCGGCGGGGAGTTTGGTGTCCGCTCTCTCCCCCCGGTGCTGTAACAGGTGTCTTGTCTCCTCTCTCTTGTGCCCGCGCCGACAGCGACGAGACGCGGACAACCACCTGGCTGCATCCCCGCTCCGGCGAGCCGGTCAACTCCGGACACATGATCCGCTCAGGTAGCTAGCTAAGCCCCGTCTGTCTGTCTGTCTGTCTGACCCCGCGGTCAGTTGGCTCTCGTGTGTTGTTGGGGTTTTTTTTTGTTTTGTTTTGTTTTGTTTTGTTTTGTTTGTTTTTTTTGTCCGCGCAACTTCAGCGCACCATTTTATTTTATTTATTTATTTTTTGGGGGGGGGGGGGGGGCCCACAAAAATTAAGCGCGTCACGAGC
>JAVQJF010124496.1:0-11129 GCA_036023855.1 Gadopsis marmoratus | reverse complement strand
CCATTAGTAAGTATATATGCAATGTCTCTTCTGTGTTGCACCATGAGACTGGAGATGTAACTGGTTATCCACACACCATAAAAAGTGTCCTGCTTTATGGCTGAATAAAAGTACTGCTGCTGTTGGAATCCAGCTTTGGCCCACCGGTAGCGGTTTGACCACCACTGTTATTGTCTGTTGACACCTTTTAAGCAGTTTGGATCTTCATGCCTTATAGAGCTTTTGTGTTCACTGATTTCTTCTGTTTTATCAACATGGGCCCGAGGTGTGTAAGCAGTAATACGTGACTGGGGCAGAAACAAACCATCAGCTGTTCACTCCCTGTGACCAATACAAAGACAGACACTCTGTGGTGGTCATTGTGCTTTAAAACAACAACTGAAATGGGCGTCAAGAGCTTTGTTTTTGAAGCATTTTGAGAAGTTCCAGAACACACGATGAGACTGCCCCATCACCATCACTCGTGACAACACTGACATCATCTTGGTTCCAGCCTGTATAAGATCTCCATTTACATTTAACCACCTGAACTGAGTACTATCTCGTTGTCTTCGGTGAAGGAACCCGAATATTAGAAATACTCTTTCAAATATGACAACTACAACGACAAGTTGAACTCCATCTTTAAAAGGACACAGAAGCTCCAGCTCAAGAAACAGGTGAGGTTTCCTCATTTGACCCAGAAAGTTCACGTTTTTCAGTAGTGTTGCTCAAGTCATTCTCTAAATGGAAGATTCATTTTTATACAGTTTTCATAAATTGGTGTGTCACAACTTTAATAGTTTACTGTAACCCTATCTAACCCCTAAAAAATAGATGTTGTAGCATGTCTGTGGACATTTGGTAGTAATGTATGGCAAACACTTTTAATACTGTATGATCTGAAAAATCTTTGGTTTTGATAAAATATGTATGTATTCAAGATTTTGCTGTCTGTTGGGGAGTGATCAAAGGAGTGCTGTTCTTAGTCTGCAGTAGATCCATCTGTGTTAATAAGTGCACAGCTTGTGTTTCTCTGTGTATATCAACAATACTACATGTGTGTGTCTTTCAGACATTTTTGCCAACACAGTCTGGTGAAGTATGTTACGGCCCAAACGTTTCCGGCTGAGGAAGAGGGAGAAGAAAAAGGAGAGATGAAGAGGAGTGGAGAGGAAAAAATGAATGATAAAAAGAAGAAGACAAATAACCTGCTGCTGGTTTGATGTTAGCCGGGCATCCTTCTCCACCCCTTTCCTCTACCCCCTACCTAGCTTCCTACCTCGCCACCCTCCTACCCCCTACCTACCTTCCTGAATGTACATATCATTTTGATAATGATACATGTGTAACACATTTTGTGTGGTGTTCAACATAAGATGTGTATAAAATGCTAAAAAAGCTTAACACTCTTCATGTGTTGGACAGTTTAATGCAAATTGTGTTGGCCATGTTTTTACTTTATTAAACTATATATTAACTATATGAACTAAATGAAATGTCCAGTTATTGGTCTTTTTCACAAGTTTGCCCTCATCATAATCATCACAAAATCAAATATTTCATCATTTCATTTGGGCCAACATGTGTCTTGTTTACTAAATTTGAAAAAGGATTTGTCCTAATGTTATGAATCTGATATTTCTCAGTTGTGTGTGTGGCATTACCAATTATGGGCCCTGACTGACAAAACACAAATTTAGATTGTGTCAAGCAAACTAAGGCAATAAAATGAAAGTTAAAGTAGAACATGAATTAAATTAAAATGCACCACAATTAAAATAAACATTATGACAAATCCATGGAAAATGAATCCTGCCCAGTAACATTACATCTCAGGGCGTCCCCCTTTCTTCCTGCCACAGAGACAAAGGAGACAAGGTTGGATGCTGCAACGCCAGGTATCATCAATCACCATGCCGCAGAGCCGTCAATAAGTATTCATTACAAGTTATTGCACTTGTTAAAGGGATAAATTGTCCCACCCTATCGTATAGGGCATGATACCCTGCACAACTCCACCCAACTCTACCCAACTTCAACCTGAGTAGAGGGCTAAACAGCCATAGTAATTGAAAACGCCTGTATTGGTGTGCAGAGCCTATTATAAATATTTTTCACATGAACAAAGGATCAGAGCAGTATGTATAATGTCAAAGGTCACTCATCGTAATGATGAACCCAGAGAATTGACTCTGCAGTTCCTCTCAGCACTAGCACACAGCATTTTAGCATCTTCCAGTGTCATTTTTGGCTGAAGCAGGACCCCAACTTTAGTGGAAAAGTTCTAAAGAGCCAGATATTTTCCTCAGGTGTTGGTAGAGGGGGAATATTGAACTCATATTCAACAGATTGCCTGAAAAACGACTCCAAATTGATGCCAATGTTTCTGTATTTGCACAATTCAACAGCTTGTTGCTCTGCCCCCAAGTGGACAAAAGAGAATGAAATCAATTAATGCAGAATTAAGTGCTATGTTTGCTAAAAGGAACAAAAAAATACTGTCTGCTCACCTTAATCACTGTATATACATCACGTAATATATTGAATGTCAATGCATTTCTCTGCTCAGAGCAGAGCAACGGGGGGAGAGGTAACATCAGATTCTACACATCACATTGGGTGTCCTGGGACACAGGATCAATAGACTTGGGTCATATTATGTGGAACACATAAGTAGTAAATATAAGATCTTTGTACATTTCAGGGTTTTAGCAATTTGACAGTAGCTAAAAGAAGACAGGGTGACTTTTCAATATCTTAAGAAAGACTTTATGAATACACACAAAAACCTCATACCACCAGTATTGCAAAAAAAAGGACATACAAACATTAACCTCAAACATAAATGTAATACTTTGTTAGAACTGATAAACACCATTTAGCAGAAACCAGTGTTGCATAGTCAGTTTCCAGAAATCCACGAGGGTTGCATTTGCCTTCTAAGAGACAGATTTTCCATAGAGAGAGCTATCCCTGGAGAAGGGGTCAGTCCAATTGACCTAAATCGTGGCCCATGTCCAGCTCCAATACACAGTGTTGAAAACTTTCTTGGAAAGTCTGCCCCATTCTGCCCCACACACATACAAATCAGTGGTGTAACTTGTCTGACCTGAAGCTGTCCTGAGAAGGCAGGGCTATGAACCATCATAGGTGTACTTACTATCAATCATTGACAGATGATTAACCCATCGCTACCACACCAAGGTTCATATACGTTTCTGTCTGGGCTCAGAGCAACTCTGAGCTACAGAGAACTAAATTAATAGCACACTCGTGTTCCCAGGACGTCCTTTCAGCGTCGATTCATTCGCTTCCACTGAAGAGGATTGTGCAAACAAGCCTATTGCTCAGTAAAAGAATTCGATAGCAACTGAAAAAACTGGACCACATGTCCGTATGTAAAGACCTATTTTTGTCACAGAAAGGCCTTTGGAAAAACTGTAATGCCCCTGAAGTGCACACTGTGATCCAGAGTGATAGTTTTATACACCTGTATCATGTGGTTGCATTGCTGTGCAAAATAACAGAATTGCAGCTTGAACAGCTGAACAAGCTGTAATAAATGCCTGCTTGCCTACTTGTGATAAGGAGCGTCTCCAGAGCAAGGACTTTTCTGCTGCCTCCGGACACAACAGATGGCGTAAGGTTTGGGCTGTAAGGTCATGCCCAGTTTGGGAGCGACAGTGGGAACGGTTCCTGGAGGGAACTGAAGATGAAACCTCTGCAACAACGTGGTGAAAAAGAGGAACATCTCCATCCTGGCCAGCTGTTCGCCCAGGCAGTTACGCCTCCCTGAGAAAAGAAAATTCTTTGATTTAAACTCTCTCACACACACACACACACACACACAACATCTGGTCAATTTATTCAAGTCCTCAGAAATACAAGCAAAGCCATTATTGCTGTATTCTCAACAAAGGGGCCTTTTTCAAAAACATGCATTTCTTCTTATAATGCAACGATGTGTTTGGAGATTTTGTAAGTGTGATTTTGGAATGATACATGCAGTTTAATTTTTTTATTTAATTTAAGGGGTTAAGAAGTTTGTACTGAGAAGAATAAAGTATTTAGCGTAAATAAGACCTCATTGCCACTGATGCACATCCATGTGTGCTGGTTGAGTTTTATGTGTTTTGTTGATGGCTGGGAAGCATCTGATTCTGGGGTCAGCGCTGACCAGGAACATACTGTAATTGCCTGTCAGTTTCACTGATCTAATACCTCATTTCCACTGCATGGTAGGGCACGGCCCGACTGGACTGGACTCACTTGGAACCGTTCTTTTTTGGTTTTCCATTGGCAAAGCTTGTGGACAGTACCTGGTAATTTTTTTGGTATCACCATGGTCAAGGTTCCAAGAGAGCTGGGCCAATGCGAAAAAGGTGGGTTTAAAACAATTTATTTGGCTGTACCATGCAGTGGAAATGAGGCGTAAGAACCTAAAGTAATCATGCAAATTCTCTAGATTTAAAAATGTGGTTTATAAAAACAATATGTGGGAAAATAGAAGTGATGGAAGTGATGGAATTTAAGAGAAAGCTAAAGAGACTAACCCATGGAGAATGGCAGGAAGGCGTCACGCCTCACAAAGTTGCCATTGTTGTCCAGAAACCTCTGTGGTGAGAAAACACCTGGATCGTTCCAGTACTTCTCATCAAAGTGCACTGAGTAGAGGTTTGTGATCACCATGGTGCCTTTGGGAATTGTGTACCCGTTGACGTTTGCATCCTGGGAGGTGGCACGGAAAATACCAAGTGGAACTATGTTGCAGAAGCGAAGGACCTCGTGCAGAACAGCCTCCACGTAGGGCATCTTCTGTTTGTCCTCCAAAGTGGGTGCCCTCCCATTGACCAGCACCATGTCGATCTCCCTGTGGACCCTCTCTTTGCAGGAAAACACAGACACCATCAGGCACTCCTTCCATGCGTGACATTACATAACCATTACATTCAGAGCAAACAGATGTGCGTCAAATATCTCTCATGGTCACATTGGATTCTCATTTTGGGATGATGCTTCTGCTATAACTGACCTTGTATGTTGGGGTAGAGGGCCATGTACAGCATGGCCCAGCGCAGGGTGTTAGTTGTGGTCTCTGTGCCAGCAATAATGAGCTCGCCCACTGAATAGATGAGGTTCTCATAGGAAAAAGAGGAACTGGGGTCTCCGGCGTTCTGCTCCAACTCATCCAAATAGGCATCAACATAGTGGCGAGGTTCATGTGGCACCCTGCCCTGTGAAAAACTGTTTATAACCTGGAGTAAGAAGTCATACACTTCAGCAGCATTGCGGAACAGCTTCTGGTGTTTTCCAAAGGGCACATACTCAATCCAAGGGAAGGCATTATAGAGGAGGGCCCAGCCGCTCACTGCCAGCTCCACGTTCTCACTGAATATCTCAATCATGTGCTGGAAGTTGTGGTCGTCGTAAGTGAAACGCTGTCCAAAAATGATCAGGTTGGTGATGTTGGACACGGCGTTGGTCACTAGGTGTTTGGGGTTGAAGGGTTTCCCCTTGTGCTCGTCAATGGCATCAACAAAGAACATGCACTCCTCGGAGATCTTCCTCTCAAACTGTCTCTGACCACTGCCGAAGTAACGGAAAGAGTTGCAAGCCAGTTTGCGGTGTTCAATCCAGCCTTTGCCATATTTACAGTTGAGAAGCCCTTTGGGATGGTGGAGAAAAAAGCAAAAGAGTAGAATTGAATCATTTATCATTTCAAATGCAATCTCATTCGGATACTGTGGCATGAGACATATCACACATTGCAATCTTATCACGGCATCTTACCACCCATTTTGGTCATTTTCTTGAATAAAGGCAGTGACGGGCGATCAGCAAACACCTCGCTCTGATGGTACAGGCATTCCCTGACACAGTCATATCCGTTTAATACCACAGTTAAGATGCCTCCCAGGTCAAGACTGAAAATCTGAAAGGTACACATTGCAACATGAGCACTGTACTGATTTTGTTCGTGGCACACACACACACTTGCAAGTGACAAAGGCTTCTGCCAAGGAATGAGATTAACTTCCCCCACATAACAGGATCTCTCCATCTGCAGAAATGTCCAGCGGTGCACCTAAGTTATGTTTTAACTTCGGCAAAAAAAAGAATAGAATTATGTGTCCTGATGCCAAATGTACATTTTTGGGAGGAGGCTACAGACCTCCAAATGTTAAGGGGATGTCTCTTTTGTTCGTTTCATAGCTGGGAAATCCCAGTGTGTGCGCGCGTGTGTGCGTGTGTGTGCGTGCGTGTGTGCGCGCGCGTGTGGACCCTCTTGCACAGGTCTGCAGAGCAGCTCGGTCTAAAAAAATAAAACCCACAACGCTGCGCTTTGTGCTGAATCGTTACCTGCCCGTGAACGTCACTCTGCCGCTTGAGGAAGACGTGCGGCTCGGTGGCCAGAGACAGAATGTTCCCGATCACGGGGATGGGAGATGGACCGGGGGGGAAGCCCGGGGGTCTCCTCTGCTTGACGAGCTGGCGAGCCAGCAGGAAGGCGAGGAGGGCGACGGCCGAGCAGCCGGCGCCGAGCAGAGCCTGCGCGCAGGACAGCGGCCCGAGGGACGGCGAGTTCACCGAAACCATCTTTTCAAATATAAGAACACTGTCTCTTCCCTGCCGGACCTCCTCTGCCGACTTCGACTTCTCCCCCAGGGGGAACCGGAGCGCACAGCTCCTATCCCCCCGCCTCTAAGGCTAAGATTGGCCAGAAAGTCAGAGACAACAGTCGGCGAACTTTGTTCAGCTCTTGATCAATACTCCGGATCATTCAGGTGGTTAGACGGCTTTTAACGTCACCGAGCCCGTTCTAACAGTTGGGAACACGCGGAGGCATTAAAGTCGTAATATGCTTTCAAAGACATCAGACAATAACTTAAGTATGATTTCAGTATATCACATTACAGCAGGGGAGGCCACCCATAGTTTGTGCACACAGTTTGGAAGCACCTTTACATGGGGAAACAGGTTTCTGCACATTTTAAGTTAATTTTGAATGCTGCTGCTTCTTGGGTCCCACAAAGAGCAAAGAGAGCCTTAACGCAGACAAAACACTCACATGCAATGAAAATGTATAAACGGATGCTTATAGTCATAATACATAAAAGTCACGATGTAAGCGATCGAGGCTTCTTGGTCAGTTTTGTTACTGGTTGAGATTAAAATGATGTAGATTATGTGCACAATAGTTCTGATTCATGGATCTGTCTGTCTTTATAACAGCTAAATACACTAAAAGTGAACGGGACAAAACATCTCACTCAGTTTGTTTACATAGCCAAACAATGCACGAACAAAACCTGTGCTTTCAAAAAGCTTATGGAAAAAGGCTCTTGACACAGGTTTCTGGTTATTCACAATTATGCTGAATACTGCGTGTTGCTCATTTAGGTGACTCAGGATCATGGGAATACAACTTTATCCAAGTGTTCAGTATATTGAACATTTCTGGGAAGCGGAGCTTGGCCTGATGTCACTGGCTAAATTAACTGTCAACTGGCTTTGAATGAACAAGACAAATTTAAATATATAGAGAAAAAGGGGGCTGGAAACAATGGTGATGACTTCTTGGCAGGTCAATGGGATAGCTAATTCACTTAGTGATAGGCTGTTATGCTACTTATCTAGGAAGATCAGCATGCTAGCTAACTAGGAACTAGGAATTGACCATAAGTGACTTTTGCTTTGGCTTATCTTTCTCAGGGTTTAGACAAGGTGTCAGACTGGTGTGTTATTTCAAAACCTGTTGGACAAATGCTGTATGTACATGCATCTATTGTAACAGCCTTGCTCAAAGAAGGAGGACGAGGGGAGGCTGCATATCAATTGATACGCAAAATAGATTTTCTTTTTATGCCTAACAGAAAGAGAAAATAAGCAAAGTTAACAAACCACATGCAAAGGTATGGAAGCCAGGTGAGAGTGAGAGGCTTATTATTACCAGCTGATAGTGTCATGGGCAGTCAGAGCAGGACTGAGCTGAGTATTATCTGGGGTCACTGCCCAGGTGAACAGAGCCTCCCTGATAATCTCACTCCAGCCGCCCTGCTCCTGCATGGAGGGCCTAGAGAAACCTGTCCAGAGGCTTGTCACAGTGTACTGTATAATGTACATATACTCTGAGATATTACCATCATCATCCTGCTGTAGAGAAACATCCCACAGCATACCAACTGAACCTACAGTGCTCCCGAAGGTGATGTGACTTTTAGCGACCAACATATAACAGAGAAAATGACATTATTTACATTTTATATAATGTATTGTAATGCAAGCTTAAATCTAATTTCTAGTTCCTTGACAGTACCATCAGTTTCAACACCTTATATAAATTGGCATTTTGCCAATCCCACCCAGCTTACTTCATACGAACCGAAAAGTGGAGAAACTAAGTTGTCACTGAATCTCACATCAACCAATATCATAAAATGTATTAAAGAAAAATATAAACAGTTTTTAGAGAAAAATCTATGAAAGGAACGCATCAAATACAATGACACTGTTTTTAAAATTCCAATAAAAAAAAAAAATCATAAAGCCTATTCTGTGTGTCATTGAGGTAAGTGAAAGGTCCTGGTAAAGCACGTTTTTGCGTTACCCTGTTTCTTTGTTTTGAAGCACATTCACTTTGCCCCAGTAAGCTGCTGCAGGTTCCTTCATCTCAACATGTTAAAGGTTAGGTCACGCTACATTTGGAAGTTAAAGGTTAAAGGTGAACTCATCCAGACAGAGCGGGACTGTGCGTTGATGTTCTGAAAATGGTTAACCTGGGATAGACGCTAACATTTTCAAACACTGTCCCCACGGGCCACCAAGCCCCTAAATATGGTGGCCAAATCACATGTTTTGTGGCCCAAATTTACAAAGTTTTGTAAAAACAATACAGAAAAGGCAATTTAACACAACTCAACACAGCCATCCTTAACTGTGACACTTCAATAAATGAAAAGATATTAACAGAATCAAAATGAAACATGAAAGTTCTTTGTAAAGATATGGTATATTCTCTCACAGTCTGTTTGTGGAAGTGTAACGTTGCTTTGGTGAAGTATATCCAGTATAGGGATGACAGTTTGTGGCCACCTACATGGAGTATTTGGTGGCCACAGGCCACAGGGCCATGGTTATTGTCAAACCCTGGTATCGACCTTTAATACGTATATAAGATAAATAGTTTTGTAGACAAACTGTTTACCAAAAAATCGGAAATGATCCCTTTCACTCAGACATTCAGCACTATGCCATTATCTATTTATTTATGCGTTTATTGCCTACACAGTTCTCCTACAGTCTGTAGCTGGAAGTGGAGAGAGGCTGCAGAGGTTAACCAAGGTAAATATTATCATCTCGTTAATGGGGTTTTAAACTGTAAACAATTTGCACTTTTGTAAAACCATGCTCTCCACTTTGCTGTGTGATCAGTTCATCACGACTGGCTCCTCATTAGACGTGAAGTTGTTTATTCAGCCGTTCCTTCTTGCTGAGGCAGCTGGTTAGCTTTTCCCCCCCCTCAGATGTCTCAAATGGCCTCTACAGACCTCTCCCAATCATTCAGATTTGTTAGGGCTACCTAATGAGGACATTCTTGCAAATTACTTCTTTGCTTCCTGCCAGCTCCCCAGGCTCAAACGCTATTCAGGAAGCATTAAACACATCCGTCAAATGTAATGAAATAAACATGCTCTCACTGTTTCATTATCTTGTTAGTGGTTGGGTTAATCAAAACACCAGCAACAAGTGTATCCAGGTGTTTAACGTGGACAAGAAAACAACAGAACCAGAGTTATTTCAAAAATATTTGACATGACCACGACTGTTATTACCAGGAATGTTATTAAAAGAAGTGTTTAAAAAAATGTAACATTTGATCTGGAAATCAACAGAGAATGCTGTCATGGAGATAAAGGTGTGACACGAGGAGTGACAAGGCACTAAACGTGAAGAAGATACCACAGAAATAAAAATATCTGTCCCAGCTGAAACAGCCTCATAATGACATTACTTTTCGGTGCACTCTTATGTGCTGGGGTAGGAGTAGGCAATGTTACTGATATATGCATAAGTATATATTAAAGAGACACTCCACCAATTTTACACATGACATTCAGTTTACTTGTCATGAAGAGATCTACTTAGCCTGTTGCATAATGTCTTCTGTGGTTCTGGAGGGAACACGTCCAACGTCCAACAGGGCACATCCAACTGGTAGGAGACCCCGGGGTTGAACCAGAACATGCTGGAGAGATTAAACATGTCATCTGGGTTGGGAATGCCTCGGGATCCCCCGGGATCCCCCAGGGAGGAGCTGGACATCATTGCTGGGGAGATGGACGTCTGGACTGCCTTGTTTAGCCTGCTGCCACGACAACCTGGCTCCAGATAAGCAGCAGAAAATGGAAAGATTGATGGATGGAAATAGTTTTTGGAGCTTGACCCGCACTAAAGAATTAACATCAGGATACATTATAATCCTATATAATATAATATAATATATATATTATATTGTATCCTGTATAATGTATGTCATCACATTGATGCAAAAATCATGTAAATAATCATTTTAAATACAGTACTGTGCAAAGATCTTAGGCAGATGTGAACAAAATGCAGTGAATGAACAGAAGAGAAATCTAATCAATATTTGGTGTGACCACCCGTTGCCTTCAAAACAGCATCAATTCTTCTAGCTACACTTGCACACACGGTTTGAAGGAACTCGGCTGGTAGGTTGTTCCAAACAGAACTTGCAGAACTAACCACAGATCTTCTGTGGATGTACGCTTCCTCAAATCCTTCTGTCTCTTCATGTGATCCCAGACAGACTCGATGATGATGAGATCAGGGCTCTGTGGGGGCCATAGCATCACCTCCAGGACCTCTTGTTCTTCTTTATGCTGAAGCTAGTTCTTACACACAACCAGCACACAGGACCACCATCAGACAATAAATACCTTCAAACAGGAAGTATCGGCAGACAGGAAGGGACGTAAGCCAGGAAGTGATGTCAGACCCAAAGCATCCTTCATAATAAGACCTACTGAATTACCTTTACTGATAGTCAAGACAATGACATTGGCTGTATGTTTGGGGTCGTTGTCCTGCTGCAGAATAACTTTGGGGCCAATCATACGCCTCCC
>JAVQJF010124486.1:0-57880 GCA_036023855.1 Gadopsis marmoratus | reverse complement strand
ACACACACACACACACACACACACACACACACACACACACACACCCCCACACACACACACACACACACACACACACACACACACACACACACACACACTGTATCTCATTTCAGTATGGTTTGAAAACTTTCCAGTTTAAGAGGTTAATCATTGAAAAGCAGAGATAAAGAGAAAATGAGTGAGTGATTGAGGGGAAAAAGCACAACATAGTCACTTGTGTGTTTGTTGTGAGATTAACAGCTTTTGGGTGTGTGTGTGTGAGAACTTGTGTGTACAAGAAAACAGAAGCAGCTCTGGGGATACAGCTCTCTAATGCAATCAGGCTGCCAACTAGCAGAGGCCAAAGACCACAAACAGGAGAAGACTAAAAATGTGTGGCCGCATGAGAGCGAGGACAAGCTAACAGACCCGCTCAGGGAACAGTCTGCTTAAATCCAAAGGACACACGAGGGATCTATAATGTCTGCAATAAAGATTTACTTAAAGCTTGTGCAGAATGTTTTGCCCGTCATGTTATTAGTCTCTGGTGAGGGCTGGGAAGGAAAAGTGCAGCTCATTGAGAACAGATATCTGTAAAACGGGAAAAGTAAGCATGAGTTTTGAAAGCTGCTGAAGGCCAAAAACGATGAAAGTTTAAATGAGTTTGAAATGAGAAACCAGTTTCATTAATGGGGCGCCCTGGTGGCCTCGGGGGTTAAGGTGCAGACCATAAAACTCAACCTGGTTTGTGTTCAGCCGGTGACCTCTGTTGTTCCCCATCTGTCATCTCTCTACTATATATATATATATCTCTATCTTATAAAGGCATAAAATGCCCCCCAAAAAACGTCTCTAAACTATTACAACATAAAAGCAGCTGTTGGTCAGGGCTGAAACTACTTATTCTTTATTGAATAATCTGTTGATTAACTGCAACTGTTCTCATCTGAGATGCTGGAAGCAGCGAATGTTTCCCATTTCTTTAATAAATTACTTAAATGGTGAATCGAAATATTTCAGCACCATTGTCAGTCACTGTAGATGTAAATATTCATGTTGAGCAAACTTATAAACTCCCTTAGATCCAGATGTTCAATTTCTGCTGCTGAAGAACAACATGAGCTCTCAGCAAACTTCAGCTGAATAAATAAAAATGATAGAAATGTGAAGTTTATCGTCACATTATTAATATGTTACAATAATGGTAAAATACAAATAAATACAAATACAGGTTTTAAGGCAAAAAAAAGTCTGCATGCTATTTTTATTCACTAATTACCATTACTATAACTACTACACTGAACAAGATTCTTCAAATTAGGAGGGAAAAGCATGTTGTCATTAGTGATGTTACGTTCATGAACGATCCAATTCTTTTCTACGGCTCTTTGGTATGAACGAAGCGAACCGAGATGTACTTGCTGAGAGCTGCTCTTTTTGTTTCGTTGTGCCCTAAATCCACTCCCCTTTAGCTGAACAGTGAGACCCAGCCAGTCACAGTGCTGCATGAATTTCATTCAAGGCAAGGCAACTTTATTTACAATATATAACACTGTAATTCAAAGTAGTAAATTCACTGACAAAGCAGAGGGATATGTCGTCACCTTGTGTAATGTTTACAGTGCAGATCATTGACAACAGGTCTGGCAATACAAGTACTTCAGTGCTGCTAAACCTAGCCCACACATGCAAAATGATATTATATTGGTGGGTTTTGAAACAGATCCAAATCTTACCCTATCATTATCCTAGTGATTATTTTGCAGATAAACCTAGTAACCCCGCACCCTAAAAATAGATAAAACAACGATGAGCCAGTCTCTTGAATGTCTCTCGGAAAGAAACTTAGCCACAAGGTCCAGCTCCCTTCAGAGAGCCGTGACTCCCATCACTAGTTGTCATCAAGTCAACACCATCACAACAACACAACACACCACAGCCAGAGAAACAGATGACAAAAAAAGTGTAGTCTTTATGTTTAGGAGCAACAATTTTACCACGCGTTAGTTTAGCCCCGTGTCAAATGCTCTGGAACTCAGTGACAAATATTGTTGAACCTAAAACACACTGGGATTCAGCGGTAAACATACAATCGGCCCAAAATGCTACAAACACTAACGAAGAAAAACCGGCTGACATAGGAGAGCTTGATTATACCACATTGTATTGTGCTGAAATAGAAAGAAGTTAGAGGAAACAACTCCCAAGCTTCTCCCTTAACACCTTTTGTAACATGTGACACCCGAGGACCTTGCACCCTGGTGAAATATGGCATTACGACCATCTAAAACCACCACAAAGACACCGATCAAGATGACTTTATGAAATGACAGCAGGCTGAAAAATACGCTTCATAAGATACCAACGACTCACCTTTCAGCACGCAAGACGCCGCTGAGGAACGGATGATCCCACGGCATGAGCTCCTGTAAAATAATACCACGTACCACCACATTAACGCCAGCAAGTAAGACTGATTACATAATGATTGAGGGAAATGTGTAATATTTCTAAGTGTCAGGATGCACTGAAATGTTGTGTCGTCGAGCAACATATCCTTGTATGTAAAGAATATCTTGTGAATCACTCACAGAATTACGAGGGTTGAGTTTTTTCTTCATGTCCCTCATCATCTTAAAGTCTTTGGCTGTTCTGTGAGATTATAAAGAAAAACATAAAAACATGTTATGATCTAATTGACTTCAGGCATTCATTCCAGTCTTTACCCACATATCTCTACTCGGGGTCGGGGGGGCAAGAGCCTATCCCAGCATGCATTTGGCTGAAAGCAGGGAAACACCCTGGACAGGCTGCCAGGCTCACATTCATATCTGTGGGAAATTTACAGTCTCAGGTCTGCATATTTATGGTCTGTTTGAGGAATCTCAAGCACACAGAATATATATATATATGTGAAACAGAAAGAAAATGCAAAGAACACAAAAAGCCTGGAGCCTTCTGAGTGTGAATCAACAGTGGAAACGTGACAAGAACAAATCAAATCACCATCGCCCATAAGAGGAAAATAAATCTGTGTCTCATTTCAGGAAATATGGACTCTTGGGCATCATACTGTGGCAAATTAAAAGACAATATAAATCAAAATTCAGGTAATAATAACAACTATGTAGATTCCCACACAGAATATTGGATCGGTGCACATTTTCTATTATCTTTGACAAAAAGAGCAGACTGCACCTGTCCGACAGCTTGTCTGTTAACAACTGAAGAAAGCTCATCACCGTCTCTGCAAAGGGCAGTAAAAATGTGGTTACAGCGTGTAAAACTACCTAAGACCACTTGCAAAGAAAGAGCAACTTAGAAAGATCATTTCTGCAGCTTGTATTAAACCTCTAAAATGAGAATTATCTAGTGTCTTTTAAAATGATTATTGTAAAGCAAATACTGAAATATTAAATCAATTCATCTTTTCATGCTCTCTCCATCAAACTGAAGCAAAGAGACGCATTAACCTGGTGTCTTGGCCATCGTTCCCTTTAGGGCTCTGTGTCCGTAGGAGTCGTAGCCCACCAGTTTGGCCAGTTTGTATCTGCATTTCAGCAGCTCTTCCAGACACTCCATCAGGTCTGCATTCGGATAGAGGTAAATCCTGTAGGCTATTTCCCGCAACTACACGTGGAAGACAGGACAGAGCAAAGTTCACAACACAGATGTACGTAGAACAAGAAATATACAATCTGCTAATCCATAGTTACAGGGACAGTTGAGAGATCTTTGGGTGATCAGATGTAGACAATAATTATGGCTGTACCCTTACCTGCATTGTCAGGTTGTTATGTTTTGATACATTAATGCAAAGTGTCCTTTCTTACGTGACACTGTTCTCTGACTTTGCATGCATTGCAGTGTTCTACATTCATTTTAAACTTGAATGTGAAAACACTAATAATCAAAATGGCATCACTACCATGATATTAGCGTTATAGAAAATCAGTCAGCATAAATAAAATGTGTTCCAAATGTAGCAGGATATTAAAATCATTATAAGAAAAGTTAGTAATTTTGAGAGAGAGTATGTTTGGATTTTAAAGCTGCCAGAACTGCTTACTGGTCAGAAAATTCAGACAGGAGGCTGGAGGCAATATGTCATTAACAAAAATATGTTTGATTGAAAGACAATTTGATCACTAATCAGGACAAATAGGCTACTATCATTTTCAGCCTGCCCAGTCTTATGATCCGTTACGTGGCAAAGGCGCCACCTGCTGAGCAAAAGGTAGAAATGTTCCAGTGAGCCAAACCAAATCAAGTTCATACCAAGTCGTCGGGGGAATCTGAATGTAATCCCCCAATTTGGATGAAGCTCCCTTCGTTTGCAAATTGTAGTTGAAGATGCTCAGGAATCGCAGACCGTGCGATTCTGTTGGGCAGGTGAGAGCCGACCAGAAACTCGTTGCTTAGATCCAACAGCTTCACGTGAAGGGAAACTGCCTCTTTCCTCTGCAGAGAAAAGAGCTGCATGTTCAGCAAATACGCTACACTGTACAGGTGAGAGGTGTATTAAAATGTGTTATTGATGCTGTCGCTACGTGTTGTTGATATTTCATGTTTCACAGCTGGAGTGACCGCACATCATGAGCATCTCACCAGTTTGTCATCCAGGTGAATTCCGCTGATTTCAAAGTCGAACATGAACAACTCTGCCACTCGTCTAGGAAGGCAAAAATAAATGAACACCTTCCCATCATTGGACAGATATTGATATAATTATGGAAAAGGATAAACAGTAAATCCACAGTAGTTTCAACACCTACTCTGGACGCACAGAGCCTACAACAGAGTCACACAGTAAATACAGTGACAGTAAAATCACCTCGTATCAGGGTCCAGCTGAGCCACAATGTCTGGGTTGTCCAGCAGTTGTTTTAGGCTCTTGCACAGCTCAACATCAGTGTTCAGCCTGAAACATACAACCAGCAAACCTGAACATCTATCAACTGCTACTGAAAATCTGTCTCAACTGAAGCATGCAGACATTTCTAAGCCGTATAATGCAGGTTGTTTTCTATTTGATCATAAGCTACATGTGCTGTGGTGTGTATTTGTACTGTGAGGCTTTGAAAGAATTTTGTAAAAGGTGAGATCAGTACATAGTATATTGCCTCTTACTTCTCCACAACTGTGCCAATCTCTATGCAGGTCTTCTCTGCAGCCTCGCGAAACGCCGGATCTGGATGTGCCACCTTTACAAAGTCTGCCTGTTATGGGAAGAAAACACACAGTTTACTTACAGAGAACACAGGAAGCATATGATGCACAACATATGAGTCAGAGGTAGCAGCACAGATTCAGAAGAAACGAGCGTTAAATGCTGTCAGACATGAATAGTAACTGTAACGTGCCATCACAGGCATCCAGTTATATCAGCACTGCAGCCAACTTGGATCAGATTTTCCTGCGGACACATGCAGCAACCTCATCTAACATTGGCTGAAAACAAACTGAATTTCAGAGAGCATCTTTGTGTTTAACATGTCAGTATGGTATGGTACCATGACCATAGCTAGGGTCGTTGGAAGAGCTGGGAAAGCATTGTATCCATTGTAAAATGTGTAAAATATCCCCATGCCAGGAGATGGCATTACATTTATGCGCATGTATTACTGATGATTTGTTTTCTGCATTTTTGGTCATCGTTGGTAAGGCAAAGACACATTTCCTGCCAATCAAGTTCCGTTCTATTCTATTTTAGCCTGACACTGATACACTGCTCTCACCACGAGGCTCCAAGATAACTGATGCTGCATAAGAACTTGTGCAACATCAGCTGGGTAACTTGGGGCTGTTTGGCACCAATGAAATGATGACATAAATGACATCGCTGGCCTGTTACATAAAATGCACAATGCGAGTGTTGAACTCACCAGATCAGCCACTTTACACAAACCATCCGAGAGCTGGTCAAAAGACTCGACTGTCTCAGCCCCTGGGGCACAAGAAGCAGCGCTTTGCAGCAGACGCTCGGCGGTCTTGAGAGCCGTCCCTGTGGCCACCTGGAAGCCTGCAGGACAGCTCAGCTCTGGCACCCCGAACAAACCCTGCAACCACAGGTCACACACACACACACCTTTACCACCAACTGATGCAGTCTACATGTACGTTGTCTCGCTGAGGCTGTTTCCATTATTGTAGCAGTGTTGTAACTCAACAGATACGAACCCCGTTTTTCTCGAACGGGTTCAACCTCCTCGGAGTTTTGGCGTTGAAGGCAGCAGCAACAGGAGACCACGTCGTGACACGTCTCCGAACATGCGTCCATAAGCTCCTGTGCAACCTTTGACACGCAGACATTTTGTGCTAAATTTGTTGCAACAGTTATGTCCTGATGTCTACTAAAGCTTGTAGTCGGTGTTGACAGAGGACATGCTAAACTTTAGCTTCAATGTTTGCCTGTTTGCAAAAGCCGTACACGTAAATGACTAATATAAATAACGTTAATACGGTATATTCTAAACCGTTCTCTTCGGGATAAATTTAAAGGCTAAGAGTTTTATTGTAAAGGACAGCGTACCTGTCCATCCAATAGACGCAACCGCTCACATGTTAGCTCCCTGGCTACCGATCTTAGCTAATGTAGATAGCTGTAGCAGGTGGTATATTCGTGAAAAAATAAATATATGTAAATACGTATTGAATAAACTAATCTTCATAGAAAATAAAAGGTTATGACACTATGAATATTATTCAGAATAATGCTGCATTTGTATAATGTTGATAACGGTATTTAAAATCTGTTCAAATATGTCGAAAGTGCGACAGACTACTGAAAACCGGCGCGTGATGTCGTCACACTGACGCGACGGTGGGAGGAGGTGAAGCCCTTCACAATAAAAGCAAGTTAATGTCGCGCACCACATTAATTCATCTGTACTTGCTGCATGAAAATCATGTTTAACTCTGCACCATATTCGAATAACACCGGTAACTCACAAACACACAAAGAGCCAGGATAAATCACCGGTAACTCACAAACACACAAAGAGCCAGGATAAATAATGCATATTATTGTATGTTTAGACCTGTAAAGAATAAACTAAAGGCTACTGTATAATCAAGTTACTTTTTAGTTAATTGGGGATTTAAAAAGAAATAGCATTTAATCCACACTATTCAGAGATGGAACATGAGAACCCTGATGCTTGCAGGAGCCCAGTAATAAGGAGCGACAAATTAGCCGAATTAAAATATCTCAGACCTACTGCAACATAACAAAAATGACATGCCATGTTACAGAATTATGAACCTATGGAGCATGCTCATAAAAATCAAACACAGAAGACATCTTGAAGTTATGTCTTTATTAATAGGAGGAATAACTCATTCATTGCACTCCACAACCACATCGCGTTAATAGTTTTCCTGTGAAATCCGTTATTAAAAGGTGTAGTGCGAAAGACATTAAGCGACTGTATTTAGAAACCTCCCCATAAACCAAACTAAACCATGTGACTGGCAAAATGTTTGAAGTCAACGCTGAAAAAGAATTTAATACTGAAAAGTAGGTAACACAGGACAACAATAAAAAGGTCTTCCCAATATGAGAAATCACAGTATTTTGCAAAAAGTACTTTTGGTTATTTGTACTTGGCAAAAAAGGTACCAATTTGTGACACATGGCAAGACAATGCAGGTAAATGTAAAAAAGAAAAGAAAAGCAACATAAAAAAAGCTCAAATTTAAATAAACATTCTGCCAAACCTTTCAGACATTGTCGTCCTCCATCACATATTTACACCTATTCACTAGAATACAACACAAAACTATTTTTTTTAAAAAATTAAATGGTATGGGGAAAAGAATTCATATTTGTTCATTTGGCTCATATCAGCTCATAATAATACAGTCAAGCATTAAGTGTGTGGATTTACAAAGGAGTGCTGTAGTCAAAAGGTCTGAACATGGATTTGTTTTGTCCCAGTGAGTGTGCTTGGACATCTGCCAACCTGGAATTGTTTCTTGTCCTTACTTTAGCTCAGAAAACAACTGCATGTCTGAGACTACAGTAAACTTAGTTGACCCCTGAGTTTCTAATGCAAAACTAGTGTATGAAATACCTCATTACAGTGTATCTTAGTGCAAGCCAGCAATATGCTTGATTAAACAGAGGTATATTAAATAGCACCCAAGCTGACAAAATTCCCCAGAATTGTTACTCTGCTGGCCAAATCACAACAAGCTGTATGGGAGGTGGTGTTTTGCTCCTTGTGAAAACCAGCAGTTCAAATGCTTGAATTTGTATTACATCTATAAACATGTTTTTCATAGAAAATATAAATATCCCTGAATGAAACAGATTCACAGCATTTTCTCTCGAGGACTCCAGTGCTACTACCATAACGTGGCCATTGAGTGTCTTTAAGGTCTCCAGTTAACGTCAGTCTGTAGTCCTAGCTGCTACGTCCTTTATTCGCTGTCGTGATAAGTTACTGTCCGTTTGCCTCGGTTACGGGTGTTGACGCGCGTCTTTCCCTGCAGTTTGCTGTACGACTCGTCACTGTCCTCCTGCTCTGAGGCAGACCGGCGGCGGAGACGCTGCCTTAGCTGGCGGCTGGCAGTCGTTCCACCAATCCCAGGCCGTCTGTGACTTCTCCTCTTTGGACTGCTGCGGGACCCTGAGCGGGCAAACGGGTTTTCAGAGGCCGAAGACGACTGCTCGCATTCTGAGTCAGAGCTGTGATTGCTGCTGCTGTAGTTTTCCTTCCGTTTGTGTTTTGGCCGCCTCGCGTTCGTCTTGCCCCGCCTCGAATGACCGAAATCCTCCACCTCCTCCTCGCTGGAATCAGGTTGGGAAGAGGTGTCGCCCTCGTTGCTGTTACTATCCTCTTGTTTGGATACCCTTTTGGGACGCTTCGAGGAGCCTGACCTGCTCTTTTCATTGCTCTTGGACAATGACTCCTTCTCTCCACCTTCCTCCGCATCTTCAGAGTCTGAGGTGTAAATGCGTTTTCTCTTGGAAGACAGCTGATTCCTGGCTTCATTGGGAGAGGTTCTGTTAGACTCCCTCTTGTTATTCCTGTCTTCCCTAGATGCTGTGGGTGTTTTGTTACCGTTTCTCTGTTTACCCTGGCTCGCAGAAGCAGAGTCCTCCTCAGAAAGAGAGTTGTCACTGATGTATTTCTTTTTTGGTAGAGCTCGGAGAGTCAGCCGTCTGTTTGATGTGTTGTCTGAATTATCCGACTCTTCGTCTGATGAGCCAGTGGAGCGTTTCCTCCTCGACTTCGTCTTGGGTTTGTATTCCTGCTCAGAACTCTCTGAAGCCGAGGTGTTACCATGAGGCCGTTTAGATTTACTCTTGTTTCTTGTCGGCCTCTTTGACTTGGTTTCAACCTCAACTTCCTCGCTGGAGTGATTGGAGCTTTCTACTTCGCGTCCATCTTTTTTCAGTATTTTCTTGCGTGGGCTGGATCTCTTTGGAGAATCACTGAGTTCCACGGATTCTGCGCCATCCAGTTTATTAGTTGAGGCAGATTTTTGTTTCTCTTGGCTTTTTGACTGTGAAACTTTACTCTTTTTCTTAGAGTCCTTGTGGATGGCTTCCTCCACATTTCTTCCATTTTGGTGTGGGTGTTTGTGAGACCCGCGGTCTTTGTCCTCTTCATCTGAGCTTACAGGAGGCTTGTGTCGTGTGGTCCTGCGTTCAGCTTCCTCTACCTCCTCCTCATTTGTAATCCTCTTTTTCCTGGCTAGAGTGGTTGCTGTGCTTCTAGAGGGTTTCTGAGACACCGCCTCTTGTTCCTCCACCTCAGCCTCTCCAGAACTCTCCTCCACAGTTTCCTCATGCTCAGAGTTGCTGTCAGACCTGTGATGTTTTGCACTGTGCCCGTTCACACGGGACAAAGAATCTGCAGAAGAAATGAGGGGGAAAAAATCCCACTCAAACTTTCATCACAAATCCAAGCAAGTGGCAATTAGAAATAAAAAACTATAAATGACTGATGATGACATTTCTCACCATTTCCCTTAGCAGTTTGTCTCGACGTCCTCCACTTGTTGGACCTTGTGACTCCATTCTGCTGATTCTGGGATGAGGATGAAGCATCGGTGTCTTTGCCATCCTCCTCGTCCTTGGATTCACCACCTGATTCCTTTGTTTTCCGAGAAACTAGAATGAGACAAAAAAGGAAGAAATTAGCAAACATCTCCTGTAAGCTGCTTAAAACATAAAAAACTTAAGCATGTTAAAAAAAAAAGCAGATTATTTGTATTTGTATTATTTGTATATATTTGAAGAAAAGGACTGTTTATATTTGCAATGTCTGAGCGTAATGCATTTTCCACAAGTGTCCTACTGTTTCTGAATTTAAATGTGCTGGTTAAAATTTTGGGTTGTATGATAGAAGTACTACGGAAAACATTTTCCTACCCCGTGTTGAAGGCTCCTCCTCAGAATCTGAGCTGCTTTGGATCACTGCGGTGCGTTTGCTGGCCCGGACTGTGTGGCGGAGGCGGCTGCTGCTCCTTCTTGGCTTCTCCTCTTCTTCCTCTTCCTCAAAGTCTTCATCTGATGCTTCAAGGAGTTTGATCTTATTCACAGCTGCCCTCGCTGTCTTTCTCTTGAGCGACCTGCGAACAGTGATTTCCTCTTCTCTGTCAGAGCCCTGGGATGCGGCTCCGTCAGAGTCCTGGGATGCGGCTCCGTCAGAGTTCTGGAGGTGACGTCTCTCCCTGCGTGACGACCTGCTGCTGTGGCCGTTAAGCTCAGCTCTGCACTCTGAAAACGAGCCGTGCAGAAGGATGTTTAACACATTAGGGCTGGTGGGTTTTGCAGCGTGTGAGGCTGAAGGACAGTTGTCAGTAGCGTTTACCTGTGCGCTTCCTGTCTGCACCAGCACTGTTTCTGGTCAGTCGTGTGCTCCTGCTGTTCATACTCCTGCTGGGGTAGCGACGACCTGAGGACATCTCTCCATCACTGTCAAATTCTTCCTTCTCATCATCGTCGTCTTCACTATCACTCTCTGCAACTGGCAACATCATATCTTTGGTCATTTTTTCCCCCAAACACAACTTAAGAATGTCACACTATAAATCATTGTGTTGTTTCTCTGATTCTGATTGACGGCATGAGGCATGATGATGGTTTAACAGGAAATACTTAAACTACTGACCTTTTTTCCTCTGCTTGGCACAGTTGCGTCTTGTAACTCTTGCTTTCTGTCGGAGATGATGATGCCTTGAGGAACCTGCACGCTTCTCTTCCTCCTCCTCTGACTCACTCGGCTCGCTCTCACTGTCAGAGTCTGAAATATATATATATATTTATTTTTTTTTTTTACATTACATTCCTCTTGCAGAGACCTTTAACCAAAGCGATTTACAATAAGTGTATTCAAAACACAAAAAAAGGTACCAGATCTTGATGTCATCAAGAACTGGAAATGCAACCCTCCCAAATAAACAGCTAAAAACTTATTTGACAACTGCACTTTTATTTTTAAAGAAGTGAGGTGCGAGATGTAAGCTAAGATGGGCTGTCGATGTGCAGACTCAAAAGGTGCGATTTTAGCCAGTGGTTAAAAATTGTACAGCGACACTGCTGTTCTGACTTCAGCAGGGAGTTCATTCCACCACTGTGGTGCCAGAACAGAGATAAGCCTGTCAATTAGAACACGCCAGGATTTACATCGATTCCTACAGTGACACTACAGCCTCTATTTACCAATCTAACACTTCACTTAAAGGTGACCAAGCTTTTACCATCATGGCCCCTCGACTCTGGAATGACCTGCCTGAGGAGGTAAGGCTCGCAGAATCAGTGACCTCTTAAATCTCTTAAAATACATTTTTATAGACTTGCTTTCATGTGATGTCGTCTTTATATTGTCTTTTTATCGCTTTTATTGGTTTTAGTTCTTTTGTATTAATCTTTTATCTTGCTTTTATATTTTAAGGCTTTCTGTTTTATTGCTTTCTGAGTATCCTGTTTTTACCTTCTCTGTCAAAGCACTTTGTAAACTCTTGTTTAATTAAAGGTTCTATATAAATAAAGTTGACTACTACTACTCCATACCTTTGAGCCACAGTATCACACAAGTTATTACACGTTTATTACAGGAAACAATTCTCAAATGTTTTTACTGAACAGGGAAGTAAACATAGTATGCATCTTCACACCGTAGCTTTTAGTTTTCAAACTACTCCCATTACTATCATAACAGTCTACATCGACACCATGAATATGTACTGGGCCTTCTTTTAGCCATGATAAGACTACTGTTAAAGAGCATACTACGAGGCAAAGTTTGTTTTGTACCTGGTGTTGATGTAGCACCTTTGGAGCCGGAGTCATCCTCCGAGGAGCTGTGACCTGAGCTGCTGCTTCGACTCCTCCTAGCTCTCTCAGGAACAGACACTTTGGCTGAGGTAGATTTGGTCACTGACGTCGACTCCACTTTTTCCTGAGTTTTTACGGCAGCTCTCTTTTGACTTGGGGAAAAAAAAAAGAATCTCATCATACAGTTACATTACAGTCATGTGCTGTCGTATGTTGTATGTGCCCGAAACCCCAAATGTTCAGACTACTTGCACCTGAACAGATTCCAATGAAAGCTGATTATAATGTATCGTCAGTAACAGTATTTTAAGAAATGTTTGAATCTACGCCCAACTAACTCATTCAAGCACGAATCTAATTCCTCCCATTTTTGCGCAGATGAGCTGACCTTGTTGTGGCAGTGGGATGATCCTGCTGCTGCATTTTCTTGCGGAACCTCTGACTGCGGCGGAGCCGATCACTGCTCTTGACGGCAGTTTTGTACTCCGATATGACTGATCTAATGTGCTCCTCGAAGAAGGCAGAGAGCCGTAGGGTCATACTGTAAATCTAGAATAGAGCGAGGTGAGTCAGATAAGCTGAAATATAACGTTAAGTCAAAATACACGTCAAACAACTTCATATTTCAGTCCAAAATCTGCACTCAAAAGTGATTTTATTAGATGAACTCCAACCATTACACTTATATGGTTATGCTCTCCTGACATTTCTTTCACAAACTTCAATGACCCTACCTTGGAGCGTTTATTGGGTGTGTAGGCTTTAGCGTTGGCAAATATTAGCCGAGTGTCTTTGCACAGCTCTATAGGGTTATCATAGCGGTCTTCCCCCAGGGTCCTTTTCACTGTGCCAAAGTCCATTGGTGTATCAATGATGTCATGGTAGTCCTAGACACACACAAGACATAATTTAGAGACTTCATCTTTTCCAAAACACAACACACAAAATAGGACCTGCTGATGTTATGTCTTTTGATAGCATGCCTTCGTGTTAACGTACTGGATAGTTCTGAGGATCCACCGGCTGTCTGAACGGTTCGGAGTCCTCGCACACAAATATGTAGTTGAGCAGTTTCTTGCACTGTTCCTTCCAGGCGTCTCTGTCAGGCACCACCTCGACAGAGCGCTGCACACATCAAGGAGAAAGAGAGGACACGTAACACACGCCATCTGTTGCTGTTGAATCATTAAGCCCATCTGCTGCCAAATTCTCATCCAAAATAATCTTATGTTTCAGAGTGACAGTACTGATGACTTAATACACAGTTTAAAACAGCCAATGTTTGGTAATTCTTTATTTGGGATGTCTAGTTCTTATATAATGTTAAAGTTCTTTGTATGCAACCTTGTATTCTATTCTATGTATCCTTTTACCTGACGTAGTCTGTGTCCAGAGGATGTTCCCGGTGCTTCTGTATCCTCTTCCTGTAGGCAGAAATCAAATTTGGATTACATGAATAAACTGAATGAAAATCACTGTTTGCAGAGGTGACCTTCCTAACAATCAATTCTAACTGCTTATGGACAATTTAGGTTCCCTTTACCTGGTCCTTCTATTAAATATCCACTCTATTATTTACATACATTTGCTAGTGAAACTAATGAGTACATTATAAATCAAACAATATACTAATGACAAACTAATGAAGCCAGACTTACTTCATCATCATCATCCATTTCTTCAACAGCACTGTAAATCTCCATGATATCGGTGCAGCTTGGATTACTGGGAAAGGTGGAGAAATCTGTCAGTTTATTTGAATGGTGCCTGTAATTTTGTATCCTCACATGATCCTAGAATAAACAGGTTTTTTTTTCTTGGACAAACAACATGTAAAACATACTTGACAAATTTCTGGAGGACATTTGTGATGATTTTTGCAGAGTGGGCAATCTTGCTTCTTGGCTCATTGAAAGTGCGGGCGTTATGTGCAATATACCTGGCATCCCAAATTAATGCTGAGAGGCGCCTGTGGATCATCAGAGATGAGTAAATACACAGCATCTTCACAAACTGTACAAAACATCAGTTACCTGAATTTCAACAGGTGAAGAACAGCTATGTCGACGGTCAAGAGTGCAAATTTTTCCATGCCTTTGACCTGCATTATCAACAGGTAGGTGGAAGGAGGAGAGGCTGGTGGGACTCACCTGTAGAATCTGTTCAGCAGTCGCAATCTGATGGTGCCCAGGTCAGTGGGATAGGCGATCACAGTGCAGTAGGTGGGATACTGGACTAAGTCCACAGGACCAGAGAAGGGAGCTGCAATCTCTGCAGCAAAAACACAGCGGAAGGTTTCATAGTTAAAAAGGGACCTGATGTGAGTGAATGATGCTGTGACCAGACATGTGAATGACCCTGTTAATTAAAGAACGTCTGTGTATGCACACGCACCGACGGTGATGAGCTGGTTAATGCCGGCGATGATGCGTTCACACTCCGCGTCCCTGCTCCTCTCCCCCCACTCGCCTGGCAGAGGCTTGTACATCAGCTCGCTCATTTCATCTGGTGTCACAGGGATGCCACCTCCTTCCATGTCTGGATGCTGGGCTACACAGCAGAGACAGACTTGTTCAATGTGCACTTACATTTTGCCATCACACACTGAAAACCCCATTAACCTTGCTTTGTGAACAGACCCCAGTCTTGATTACCATCATCTGGAATAGGTTCCACATCCCAAGGACTCAGTTTCTCAGTTTCCCCATTGTCCCATCTGGTGAAAACACAAAAACGAGTGTCAACTATTATGCAACAACACTGAGTGCTACCTTCCTTTGTATCAGTTAACCTGTTAATCATGAGATACCATCATTTAAAAGATGTTTTTGCTTTGATGAAAAAACTAGTAATACATACAGTATGTTACTGTCATTAATACAGTAATGTTCTTAGTGACTACCAAGGGGCAGACAGCCTAGTCCTGACTAACCAACTGGATATGCTCAGGACTGTAAAAGTACATTGTGGCAGTCTCAAGAGGCAGATAATTCAAAAGTGCCAGTCACAAATTTCACTTCGCTCGCTGCTGTCTGGCAAGGAATACAGCATCCAAGCCTTTGTACAAAAAAAATAAATAAAAAAAACTGTCAAAAGCAGCATGTCCTAGAAACTAGCTAATATGTGGTATTGGTGATGGCACCACAACCACAGTATATCATATGACCTCTAATGACTACAATGTGCATTTTCTCACTTGACTTTGAAGCACTGGAAGAGACTGTCCGGGTAATCTGGTTGGTAGGGCTCCTGACAGACGATGGTCCCAAACCACCAGGCATCATCTATCACTGAGCGGAACCTGTCCTCTGCACAGGACAAGATGTTAACACATTTAGGAGAAAGAGGAAAAATCCACAGAATCTATTTAGCGCAAGAGGCTGCACTGATGAATCACTTGAAAACAACAAAACTTTATCAGCACCTCGGCTGAGAAGCAGCAGTTAGTTTGTCTGAAATGTTGACAGTTATTAAATTCTCTACTAGCACCTTTCTACTGAGTAGTTACGTATTAGAAATTGATGAAACAGATGCATGAAAGATGTTACTTACCATCAAAACAAATAAACATCAACGCTAAACTTACTTGGTTGCCAGTTTCTGCGGAGCGCCTCATCATAAGTTTGCCTCAACACGAGGAAATCTATCACATCTGGCATGTCGTGATACCTGCAGGAGAAATCAGCAGCACTTTAATGGGGAAGCACAATAAACATTCAAGACTTTGTGTGTGTGTTTGTGAAACTGATGCTGAATTATGCTGACAAATACACAGCCATTTCATAAAACACAACTACAGTACCTGAAATTCAGCCAGAATGTCAAAGACAAAAACTGATTTTTATCCTCAAAATGTTGTAAGCAGAGAACTTACTACGCTAACCATAATAGCAACCCAACACTCAAATGTAGGCACCATTATTTCCATATAGTGTAATAAAGACCTCATTTTGGATTCAGAATCTTCAGACAAGCACATTCAGTTCAAATGAGACTTCATGTTGGGTTGGATAAAGGGAGCAAGACATGCAAATGTTTCTGAAGAGAGCCAGAAACTGATCTGCTTACTTGACAGAAAACGACTTGTCTGTGATTTTGCCAGTGCCGTGGTCAATAAGAGTCAGCTTCAGACAGCAAAGTGTTGGAGGGCAGACTTCATATTTGATCCCAGTGATCTTCACAAACTCTTGGTCCTAGGAAATACACCGCAGGAATGTGTGTTTCGATTAACAACTTTGACAGGGTTAGGGTTTAGTTATAAAATAAAAATAAATAAAAAAACAGGAATTTTGTATCCAATGTTTCTACTTATACTGTTCATCACCTTGATTTTCAGTGTTTTTCATAATCTCCATGAAGATTTTTACAACTACTTTAGAATTCTGTCTATTTTTCAAAACTGTACCAAGAATATTTTATTGTCTTATTTGTCTTAGTCTTACCCGCAGGTCCATTTTCTTCCAGGGCTGTTTGTCTAAGTTGATGGGGTACAGTTCATTACGGCTCACCGCCTCAACGTAGGCCTCGTGTCCCTGCCGAAAGTAGATCACCTGACAGACGCAGAGAGAGCCAGAGCATAGGAAGAAGAATTATTTTGTATGTGACAGCAAACAGGATGATGATCAGGAAGTCCTGATAAAGCACCAAATTAAGACTGCACGCTCTACACAGTGGCTGTATATTTAATAACAATACATATTGTCAATATTTCTAACATCTAAATAAAAGATTTCCCAATCTTTCAGCCTGCCTGACATGTCAAAATTGTCTGCATGAAGTTTTTTTTTTGTTTTACAAAAACTCGCATTTCATATGGTTAATTTCTAATGTTTTATTTGGAAATTGTATCCATGTTTTAAGATAATTCTTAAATTTTCTCTGCTTCTGTGTCTCTGCTCTGCTAAGGCAGCTGGCTAAAAGTTTGCATAAAATGGCAAAAAAAAAAAAATAAATAAAGGTGGCTAAAAGCATAACAAGCATCCTGCTAAAGTTTAAAAGGAAAAATCTTTGACCAAACCAACTAAAAAGAAGGTTTTCTCATGGTTCTGTAAAGTTCCTCGCCTAATGTTTAATTTACATACCTCATCGCCCATTTGGGGAACAAAAGGAGACTTCCTGGGAATGACATCAGTGATCCACGGTGAGGGTCTGAACTCATTAGAGACTTCCCTGTTGATGGGTGGTCTGGCCTTTGGACGCTGATTGGAGCATTAAGATTACATATATAAATGTTATATTTCCTCAAAGAGAGAATCTAAAGCAGAGCCTGGACAATAATGTACCAGTTAAGATTCAGACAATGACACATTAGTATCTCATGAGTGCAGCAGGATACAGTGTATGCATTGTTTCACAACTCACCCTGGGTGCCTTGTTCTTTACTTTCTTGGCATTCTCTTTGCCTTTCTTCCCAGGTTTTTCCTCCTCGTCACTCTGCTGCTTCTCCTCCTCTTCCTCATTCTCTTCCTCCTCCTCTTCAGAGCTGCTGAGTCGGCGCTGCACTCGTTTCCGCGATGACAAAGGGGTGGAGGGCTGAAGGTTGATACCAGCGTCCGCTGTCCAGTCAGAGTACTCGCTGGAGGTGTGGCTGTCCGATAAAAAGCAGTTGTGATTACAATTTTAAGTTACATGTATGGAAACAGGTGATACAAAAACTTAACGATACAAATAACTTGCTTTAACCTGCTTGGGGTACCAGATGGGTGGGGACCTAAGACAATACAAAAGGAGTAACACAAGAGTTTCAATACGAAAGTCAATACTTTTCTGTCTGTATACTTTTTGTGACTCAGAAAATCCCTTTTATCTGGTACTCTAAACAAGTTCAAACAAATTCTCAGAATGACTCCCCAATAGGGCACAACATTTTATACCTTGAACTGTCACTATTCCACTCTTCATCATTGGAGGATTCCAGTTCACTGCCATCCAATTCATTGTCCTGAACAAAATTACAATAAAATCAGGAATCTGCTTTTTTTTTTTTTTTAAAAAGACCTCTCACGAATGATACTTTTACAAAAGTCATGGGAGAGTGGAGAAAAGGATACCTCAGTGTGTACCTCTGAGCTTGCAGTCTCCTCTCCCTCTTCACATGAAAAGTCAATGTATTCCTGCCCGTCACTGCGGCTGTGTGCTCGCTTGGCAGTAGAAAACTCATCATCTGAATCATCCTGAAGGGACAGATGGGGCTGACTCAACACCAGTCCAAAGATTTGTACAGAAATAGTTGTGAACAGAGAAAAATGCTGACAATTGTGTCAGTCTATACTGAAGGGGTCTAACGTAAGGGCGTCCTGTCATTGGAAAGAAATTGGTCAGGGACGATAAAAATTAAATCTACAACTACGAACACATTAATCTCGGACTGTTGTCATTGTAGAGTGGCGAGAGTACTCAATTGAAGCGTGCAACACAGCGGTTTGCCTTTTCTGGTGCATTTTTTCACACAGCAAAACATGCAGTGGAAAAGATGAAGATGTGAACTATTTTTATAATTTTGTCATTTCCACTGTGTTTTATTAGTGCCACACATCACTTAATTATGGAAATAACTTAGAAAAATAGCCATTTTATAATTGGGACCGCCAGCGTTTTCTTTGGGATTGTATTTTACATTGTATTTCAGGATGGAATAATGAAAGAAGAAAAAAAAACAGGTAGAGCCCTGTACTGTCTAATGACTATTCACAAAATAGTGGCAAACACAGTACATTTCAAATGCAAGACTTCCTACATAAGCAAAGGAAAAAGAAACCTACTCGACAGCTGCTGTAGATAATGCGTCTCTTCTTGGCACTGTACAGAGCCACCTCCTCGTCTCCTTTGGATGTTCGAATGTCCTCCTGGTCCCTGAGAACAATGTTGAAAATTTATGGAAGAACAGTAACAACATTTTTATCATAAGAAATGCCGTAAAACCACAGTCTCAGTTGCTTGATGGGTGTGTTAACCTATAAGCACCTGTCACTCATCTCTGGATGTCTGACAACATTTTTTTTTGTCCTGTAAATTTATTTAATGAAACACTGGCTTGTGAAAATAATCTGGTAGAAGCTCTGGTTCATTGTCAGAAATTCAATGTGTAAAATGTTCTGTTGGATATTATCTAAATGTTAATCTGGTCTAAAGTGGAAATAGGATCCATTTAGGTAATATTAAAATATTACATTATAAAAACAATCAATAGTGCTTCATGTACACTGTCACCTTAGAAAAATAAAAGCACCAGAGAAAGCACAGACATTTCTAGTCACATCCCATGTCTTCAAGTAGTTGCGGCAGATCAGGAGGTAGAGCCGACCATAGCGGGAGGCGCGGTCAAATCCGGGAGAGAGTGTACCTCCCACAGCCCCGTTACAGCCGAGGCTCCCTGGAGCCAGAGCACACCTTTCGGCCATCAGCCAATGAGATCGGCTGGCAATCACCTGTGCCATGGAATGGCGTAAAAGCTGACGATCGGTCATCGGTGAGAAAAGCAGCTGAGGGAGGCGCCGGGGCGAGACGGCTGGACTCCCCAACATGAGAGCGGAATGCCGGAGAGTCACCACAGAGAGCACGATAAGTGAAAGACATTCCCTGTCCAGGACGAACCTTAGGTTAAAGTTTGATCCCCTACCTGTTGTCTCCTGACATTTTTGATTAAAAGTACTCTCATTTTGGACATTCCTGGTGTTGAGTGACTTGTCTTTAGGTGAATCTTACCTCTCGGACCCTGGCCTGTCACACAGTGGATGGGAAAGCTAATAATGCTATCTCAGGTTTTTACCTGTAGCTGCTGGGGGCCAGTTCAGGCACCACCACCCTGCGTCTCCAGGCCTGCAGGTCTCTCTCGGTGGCCATCTGGCTGCGAGGAGCATTCTGGTGCATCTGCCGGACACCCTCCACCTGTCCGCTGCGGCGCAGACCCACATTAGGGGGTGACTGCACGTCTGCTCGATCGTTCACGGACACTGTAATGAAGGAAAAACAACAGATATTCACCTTTAGCACATGATTTTCAGGGGATTGTATGAAGCCTTCAAAATCACACAGCTAGCCTCCAACAGCTCACTGGATCAATATGTCATCTCAAGCGATCCAATGCAACAATGGTAGTGTATTGATACCTCTGCGTGGTGTGCTTGGTGCTGGTGCCGCTCCAGCCCCCAGCACTGCCTCCGTCCCAGGCTGGCTCCGACGGTCCTGTTGCTGCTGGAGATTTCGGATGGCCTCGTCCAGAAGGCTGCTTCGTCTTACTGTAACCTCTTCGTGCTCTGCAGTCTGCTGGCTGATCACCTGCTCCACCACCTCGCCATCACCTGAGGATGTCATCAAACAGTGAGACCAAGATCATGAGTGGGATTGGTAGAAGAGGTTCACACAGGTGGGCCAATTAAAAAATGATCATGCTTGTCAAGACATTGTAGCAGGAAATACATGGTTCAGACGTCCTTAAATCTAGAGTAGCTGGCTGATAAAGCAGGATCAGTGGATTTGTGAATTATATCAAAAAGTACATATTACTCTGAACATTGCTGTGGGCTAAATATGATCAAATCAACGCCTGCGTGTGCATTTTTCCATTCTTACTGGTGGCTACGTATCCCAGCTGAGGAACCAGGTGTTCAGCAGCAATGTTCTCCCGCCCTGGGACAAGACGCTGGGACCTAAAAATCAAGTAAAGAAATTAGTCCATCTTTACTAACCAAGACAAACCAACACTGACCTTGCTATGAATTATACACAAAGATTAACAGGGACAGTGCAGCTGTAAAGTAACAGAAAATCAACTGAAGTTCAAAATCAAAAGTATTTAACTGAGGCCATGGGCATCGAGCACTTGCATGGACTAAACATTGAAACATCTGAACCTGCAGTTAATGACTGAAGACTGTATTGCTGCTGCTGTATAACCGAAAAAGTTCATGTCTACCTTGGAGGATGGGGGTTTCCATCCACGTCTACCAAGAAGGGCGGGGGCATGAGATGGGGCGCCTGCTGTGTCTGCTCATCCAGCACAAAGCCGTTGGTGTCCCGGATCAGCGGTCGGTAGTCTGTGTGGAAGAAAACCTGGTCTGGAAGCTGTATGGAGGCCAGCAGAAAGAAGCAGTTTTAGTTTAACCCTTTGAACTCTGCAATAGAAATGGTCCACTCGTGCCTACGTTAGTAGGCATCTTCAAATGCTTCATATCCCTAAAATCTGTACAACATAAGCTAAAAGGTTATCCAAGTCAAAAAACCATAATAATTGATAAAAAGGTATTGAAATGGTGTCATAAATTAAAAAAAAACATCAGACATGTTTTATCATCAAGTTCTACTAAATAAAACACTCAAAACATTCTGATCTAAACGATTTCTAAATGTAGAAACATGAACAAAATATTTCTATGTACATTGTTACATTTTTGAGCTATGCTCATTTTTCTGAGCAGAGTGCAAAGGCATTTTGATAGTTGTAAATCAATAAACCACAATGACAATAAAACACAATTATTGAAACGGCCATAAATTTGAAATTTAAGTTTGTATGCATTTCTACCGCCTTCTTGCACTGCATGCAAGTTATTGTGCCGTCATCAACGTGCAACAACGTGATGCCGCGGAAGACAAAATCCTTAGCTTTCAGCTGCAAAAACAATTAATGCTTTAGCTGTTATGTTTTTATTTTAGATCAGTTTAAAGAGGTTTATGCAAAAAATGACCTCGTTCAGAGGGTAAGATGTTATTTATGGATGCCCAATGTCACATTTTCATACTATACAAAGAGCTTTGGAAATGTTAAAATTCAAGGGCTACAACATTTTCTCAATCTGTAAAACTAAGTGAAAACGATTATTACTAAAAATGGCATTACTGTGGTTTTCACCAAGAAACAATGATGAATTGTTTGTGTAAACATTTAAATGTGCATGTGAGACTTATCCTTGCCTTCTCATACGGCTTGGAACTGCCGAAGCCAAATATGAGCAGATGGCCATGGGAGTCTGTGCAGGCAAAACGCTGGCCGTCGGGGGTGAATTTGCAGTCGAAAACTGCTCCATGACCCTGGCCCTCAATCTGGATGAGAAACACAAAATCACCCCAGGTACAGAAATGCGTTAGCGAGGGAGACAAACTCGGCACAAAGGCTGAGCTTTTAGCTCATTTCTCTTCTAGGTTTGATTTTTGTTTTTCTTTCAGATAGTGCAGGACCTCAAAAGCAGATATTTTAAAAATCACATTGTTTCCGCCTCTTACCCACTTTGTGCAGAGGAAATAAAAACTACATAATAATTAGGCATTCAGACTCGTCTAACAGCACTAAAATAGAAAAAAGGTTTAAAAAAAACAACCTAAAAAAAGGATTGTAAACAATGAAGGAGCAGATCCAGGAGAAATGAGACAGTTACAGGATGAACAACAATGAATGACACACCGTGTGACAGATGAGGCAAACTAAGCCACGCAGACAAACACAAACTTAAGTCCATTTTGCTACCATGTTGCTTAATGCTGTTGTTGTCATGGTGTTGTGCATCGTGGTGTGTCTCTAAATTAGTTCTATTTGTTCATCGTGCTGCAGAAGTGTTGCGTTTACCATCACGTAGATGTCATGTTCTGATAGTGCTCGGTGTCAGCGTACCATGTTGAAGTAGTGCTGTGTGTTTGCCCCTCGCAGCAGATCCCATATGAAGACATTCCCATCGTGGCCGGCAGACAGGATGATCCTGGGATCAAAAGGGTGCGGTTCCAGGACAAACACCTCAGCCTCATGGCCCTGAAAACCATGTTCAGGTTAGTCTCTGCTTTTAAAAATCCATTTGTAGAGGTGGTTGTAATATCCATTATGCTCCATATTTTACTAAGAGAAACAAAACATTGTGCACAATTACTTTAAGGATATGTAGCAGCTGTCCTGTGTAGGAGTTCCACACTTTGAGGAGATGGTTGTTAACAGCCGTGATGACTGTATTATCATGGCGATCCCACGCTACCATGGTGACTTTGGGTTTGAAGTAGCTTTCCTCTTCACTCATTGTTTCAGCACTGAGAGAGAGAGAGAGAAACAAAATCCCCATCACATTAGAAAATACACAACTATATGTTGTACCTCTCAAAATATACTGTCTAACATGGATGCAGTTAAGTAATCACTGAACACAAATGACAATAAAATAACTGGTGGTTTGTATCGGATGCTGTATAGAAATGAAACCCACATTTGGCACAAATGTTCCCTTTGTTTCCTGTTGCAATGTGCATGTTGCTACCCGTTTCCCTTCCACAGCATTAATCTTTTACATTGATGAAGAAGATAAACAAGTTGGTAGATTCACAAACAATGACACTCTTCGCAGTCTGTGTCAGAAAGAAGCCTAGTATTGAACAGAGTGGGAGCATTTAGTGTGATCCATGTGCGACTTCCTTGGCTATATAAACAAATAACTAAACCTATGTTATGCCAACTTAACACACAGTAACCCATTTTGGTGAAATAACAAAAAAAAAGTAACTACTTTGGTCATTACACGTTACTTGTGAAAGGCAGTGACAATGTGAAAATGCCTTTGACAGATGAGCCAACTATGGAAACTGCCAATGAGGCTCCTTTATAGTTCCTCTCAGGACCGACAGACCAACACTATATTCTTGCATTCCCCTCCCAAAAAGAAGTTGAAAGTATGGGTAGACTCATATTTCTATTTCGGTACATGTACTGAATTCAGTTCAATTTTATTTATATAGCGCCATATCATAACAAAGTTATCTCATGGTACTTGTTAATACAGAGCAAGTCTAGACCAACTCTTTATGCATAGACCCAACAATTCCACCATGAGCAAGGACTAGGCGACAGTAGCAAGGAGAAACTGCCTTTTAACAGGCAGAAACCTCGAGTAGAGCCAGGCTCAGGGTGGGCGGTCATCTGCCTCGACCGGTTGGGTAGAGAGGTAAAGAACGAGAGAGAACAGAGTAAGAGAGTGAGAGCAGGATGAAAGAGAACACGCAGCAGGACAATATAGTTCCACATACAGATGTAAAGCTACGGTAGTTACAATGTCGTTGATGTTCCGCAGATGTACAACTCTGCATGTATAAAAGTGAAATAAGACCCAAATGTTTGGAGTCATTCCAAGTTTGACACTGAAGAAACTGTCCGGAAGAATGTTTTGCTAGAAAACTATAGAGCGAACCCAAAATCAGTAAAATCATTTTGTCCATCAAGCATGACAGTCTGGCGGTAAACAAACTTGCAGACTTGTCACCATGCAGATTAATACAGCAAAAGAACAAATGTCTAATTTATCCCCAATAATATCCCCCTACTCCAGATTAAATGTGCCGTAGCTATTCTCGTGTCGTTTTAGCAGGTAGATCACACGGATATTTATTACCCTAAAATTCAGCAGCAAGGTCAAGGTCAATATGTCAATGGAGACATACACATCTTGTCAGACAATATATCAAGCAGTGTACTGGCAAAACACAGCAAAACTAAGACAGAAATGTAGTATTTCTACAATATCCTTGACGTCAGTAGGCACAATATGCTTTCAGCTATCAGAAATCATTATTCAGAAATAAATGATATTGCACGTCAAAATCCCAACATCTTTCAGTGGATAGCTAGAAGTGATGTAAAGTCTTCATGACCCATTGACGACTGCTTTACAAGCAGGTGAGAGCGCTGACATCAGCACCTGGTTTACTTGAACATGCACCATCTGCTCTTTGAGGCGGCCCGGGTAGCAAATGATCGCACTTAATTTAGCAGATCTCCCCGATACATTTTACAGCAAATGGTTCTTGCATATCCTGTTGCGTACAGTATACAGTGTGTACATCTTTGCCCCATAATTTCTTCTGGACAAGGACACAAATACTGTGGACACATTGAAGACATCTACAAAGAAAAGACCCCACTCATCACCACATCCACAGTGGTGCACAACAGCCAAATGCCCCTTACCCAGGAAGAGTGGCAGACATATTGAGCAAGATGCACCTCCATTGCTGTCGCAGATGGAGCTTCCAGATCCGTGCTGTTCCATCGCGACTTCCACTCACAAACCTGAGACAGTACAGCAACAAACACCTTGCAGCATCACTGTATACACTCTTACATTTAATTCAGCATAGCTGCTATGAAAAATCAATGATGAGCAAGTACAATGATCTTACTATACCTTTCACCTGAGTGGCAAAATTGGATGCTATCGACTTTGTCCTAAACAGAGAGCAGAAAGATGGTGAGAGAATTATATTTGTGTAATTGCTGAATAAATGTTCTCTGTACATGCAACATGCTGCACATCAGTGTATGGCTTTTTGGAGGGTCCTCACCGTATGCTCATGGAGCTCTGATATCTTTTCTGGACTCCCACTTCCCAAATAATATATCCGGATGACATCATCAGTACTTCCTGTTGCTAAGAACATCCCACCTGGGGGGGAAAAAAAACCAACACAAAAACTGATTCAATCCACAATTCATAGAAAAATGTCTGTAATAATTATGCTAGGTAGATGATAATTTGGAGAACTGTGCATGACGTAGAATACGTACAACAGGTTCCTTCAACACAGACAGCTTTAACATTCAACAGAACAGTACTTAAATTTACTTTTTACCTGGACTGAATGAGGAGCACACAGTCTGAACTCCTGGCCTCGGCCGCTCCGTAAATTTATGTGGCCGATCACTTGAAGGACAGTAGAGAAAATGTTACCGATTTCATACAAGAAACAGGACAGCGACTACATTTCACTGAGAGGAAAAGCGCATCATAAAATAGGAACAGGGTTTGTGTGTCAATATTGTGTTGTGCGTTTTGTAATATATTTTTAAAGAATTGTCTTAATGTGCCCGCATCACTGAAAATCTCAGCCACATTTGTAAGTCCAACCTCATTTGCCTGCACATTAAATTGGTCATTTAAAGCAGCACTCACCTAAAGTTGATATTGTTGACATCCCACTGCCAGAAGCAGACCGTAGCATCAGTTCCAGTGGACAGCATGTAACGTTTTGAGCCCTTGGCAAACGGTGAGAACTGAAAGCACAAGACGTTCACAGATCAGGCACATGAACTACTCTAGCTGATTTTTTATTCAAATCAAGACATGCATTCTACTGTCCCGGTCAGGAAAAAAATCCTGATCTTCAGTCAACATACGACAAAGCAAGGTTACATTTTATTTTCTGATGTACACTAAAAGTCTTGACCGTTTCAAGTGATGGCACAGAATGGTTCACTAGACAAGAATAGTTTCTACTGCCTTTGTCTTTTAAAAACACAGGAAATTATCATGACAGGCCCCTTTACCTGTAGGGAGGTAATGGATCCACTGTGCCCCTGCAGCACAGCCACAGGGGCACAGGTACGAAGGCACCATACTCGGATGGTCTTGTCACAGCTTCCCGCGGCAATTAGCGTGTTCTCATAATTAACCGCCAAGTCTGTGATCTCTGCAGAGTGTCCGCGCAACGTCGAATGAAGCCTTCCATCAAACGAAGACCAAATCTTCACCAAACAGTCATCCGAGCCCTGACAGAGAAAAAATGGTAACTTCTACTTCAATATTCTACTTACACAGAGTTAAGATGGTGGCCTGACACATGACATAAGCAACGTGGGTCTGATCATAATATTACAGCCAGTCAGTGTAAATAAATGTGCTGTGTTTTCTCCTCTGTCTAAATCAGTGTTTTACAAGAGGAAAGCAAAATTACACAGCACACTAAATGGGGGTTTATTCTTAAGTGGGGAGATATATGTTGACAAGTTCCATCTTACTGTGAAGATCCTGAGACCGGTGCGATCAAATGCAATACAGTACACTGCAGACAGATGCCCCAGTATCCGCCTATGCAGACGCATGTGCTCATAGTTGCTGACAGGATTGATGGAGCTGAAGCGCTGCACTCCTGTTAGCTCTCTCCCTCGATGGACCTTCACTGTTGATGATAAGATGCCAATCATCAGAATATGGTGACGTAATTACAGGGCTGCGACAAGACTGGGAACACAAATACAGTGGGCGTGAGAGATATTTACTCTAACGTGGGCAGAAGTGGCGGGGCATTAACCTCACGGGATGAAATAAATAAATCGTATGCCTCTAAACACAGCACCAAATCCAGTTTTAGTTTAGTTTCACTAACTTGCTTTATCTCCCTTTTTATAATGACCGTGTCAGTTTCAAACATTTGACTTAAACGGCAACAGCGTGAAACGAAAATGTCGTCCCCAATTCAAATGTGATCTCGAACAAACAACTTCGCTGCCTGCTCTGAAGTCTGATGCATCTGGTTTGTATCGGTTGCTATGGGAAAAACAAAATATCAGTAACAACACCACCCCATAAGGTTTTTATCTGCTGTAAGTTCTCGTTGCCTCAAAATGAAGTTGTTTTAAGCATTTCATGAAGCTGATTTGTAGTAATTGAATAACTTCAATTCAACTTTTCCTTAAATTAACAAGAAGCCTACACGTGTATTATTTTCCCTGAGGAAGGACAGGTTTAAATAGAAAACACTGTTGCAAACATGCGTACCAAGAGTCTTAGCTGCAGTGTGCAGGAGTTAAATGCTTCAAATGCAGGAGCAAACAGGAATCGTCAGAAATGCTAATGAACCTTGCGGGTAAAGTAGCGATAAAATGATAACTATCACAATATAATTTTCCTCTATATAAAATATAACAAATGTTTGATATAATTAAACCACCCATACACCACAAGAGAGGGGCGCTAATGCAATTGAAACGCTAGTTGTCACCCGCCATTAAACAAAAGAAGAAGATGACAAACAGTCAATCGTGCTGCAGAAATAGAGATCTGCTTACTGACACAGTGGCCAACAGGCTTGTAGTTGGAGCGGAACAAGCAAAATACATTGCTTATGTAAGTGAAATGTGTGATACCGAAGAAAACGCAATGCCCATGACCAGCTCGAAGTAGGACAAAGTCATCGTTGACAAAAAAGGTCACCCATCCGCCGAAGATGGGCAACACCACAAACCTGTTTCATGATTTGAAACAATATCACCCATTAGAACACGCAGAAAGTAAGAAATTATAGTACCTCAGATTTGTGAAATGTTCCACTGTTTGGCAAGTGTTTGTCGTGTTGTGACAAAGAATAGTTTAAAACCACAATTAATCAACTGGTTTGTTCAACTTTCACTCAGGAGGAAAAAATCTGCCTTTAAAGTTGAAATAAATTATTGAAATTTTTAGTGATAATTATTACTATTGATTGAAAAGAATTGTGATAAAATGTTTGGCTATATTGCCCAGCCCTAGGGTAAAGTATTGAAAAAATTATAATTTCATGCAAACCACTAGGTGAGATGACTTATGATCAATTAGTTAACTACAGCAAACACTGATGTAACAGATAATCTGGCCAAGTCATGGCAGTGCACCAAACTGATAACAAAGCCTTCTACTAACATCTAGAAAGTCAGGGAAAAGAGAATACAACGTGTGTACATTGCATAACCTATAAGTCCTTTAGGATTGGTAAATGGACTTATATAGCTGTAACAGTAGTCTAAGCTGTAGCAGTAGTCTAATTCACCCAGTCACAGACCGATGGGGACACAGTTGCCATGCTGGCCTCCACCGGGGGCAATTTAGGATTCAGCCTCTCAGTCACAGCCGCCCCCCATTGAATGTGGATTGAATGCGGATTTCAATTCTACCATCATTTAAATGCACGTTACTCCATTTTTAAAATACAGTGCACGCATACAACATGCATGATTAGTGGGGAGAGACATCTGAAAACACTGCCAAACAATACCATGCTAACTACATGTACTAACTCCCCGCACATCCATTTGTCCATTTAATTTTTTCAAACACATAACAGAAGAATATATTGGTTGAGGCCAGGCCTACCTAGGTGTGGAGGTATCTTGCAGTTCAAAGGCCTCTCTGGTGGTCTGCCCCGGTGAAGGGCTGCATATGATGAAGCTTTAGACTGTACACTATCGCAGTCTGAAAAACAAAATAAAAAGTTCACAGGATGATTCAGCGGATTACCAGCAGCGTGTGGGAAAAGGATAATATCGGTTCTGTTGCCTGCAGAAACAAAAAAACTATTCAAACTCAATATTTATCAGTGCAAGAAGCATGTAAAATGTCCACTACGTAGACAGTACGGAGATAAAAGCTTATTGATTTCTGCCCCCAAAAATACTTGTATACCTTTTGCGGTCCGAAGCATTGACTGCTTTCCGGACCCCAAGAGAGAATGTACACCTGGGACACACGATGGCACGTCTTTGTCGAGAATTGGTCCAATCTGCTTACATATCTGTAGCAAATGGTCTGGTGCAACATGTCTATTGGCTGCAACCTGTCACGGCAAACAAGGACATAGTAGTAGATTAAACAATGCCAAAAAACATTTTAAAAGTACAAATGTGCTGCTCTTCTTTGTTTAATATCATTGTAAACTCAATATGTTTGGGTTTTAGACTGTTGGCCTAAATGCGAAGGTGTCATCTTTGGCTGTCTTGTAATCATCACATTTCACCGGTTTCTGACATTTTTACAGAGCAATGAAAATTGTTGTTAGTTGCAAATACAAATTCCATATATAATACACATACATACACACACACACACGTATATATATATATATATACGCTATTTGTAGAATTGTATGTATTTTATGTAATACGGGATTCTGTCTGCAAGATTTAAGTTATATGTGAAAATGCTTAGATTGTTTTCAATTCAAGAACACTTCTCACAAACATAGTCAAATAAAAACTCTGGTAAGGTTGATTTCATATAAACTAGCAACCAAGAAACAACAAGATTTATTTTGTACAATGCTTGATTTGAGACTTACATGCACAGGTAAAACTGACTATATGTATTATATTAGTGTGTTTTTTAGTTGTACGTTTGAAGGCTTCTGCCTTTAGCTGCAGCTTGCATAAACAGTTTTGTCAGAACAAATGTCTGACTAGTTGGTGGTTTCATGTGCTGAACTCCTATTCCGAGAGGCGTGGCTTCTTAGGCATCTGTTTCTTTTTATGGACCAATCACAGCGCAGGTCACATGCAAAACCACGCAGCGACAGCGCATGTCGGCCTCTGATTGGCCAGTGGAGACGTCTCGACGTCGCAAGAAGTCGAAATACCCACCCTATCTGCAGTACAACCGTCGGTGCTAAATAATATTAAAGCCTCTATCCAAATGCCGTTTTCTGAGCGATCATAACACAGTTCACTAAAAAAAATTAAGTACGCAGGAGCGAGCTGCGTGGTCCTGTCAAATCATCCCAACTCAAGGAAACCAAACAGCAGTCCGAGCAAGGAAAAGAACAAAGACCGTAAACAAGAACCGAGCACTGTCACACGACAATAACAACCGGCGACTATGAACTCAACAACATCTGTCAGGTTTAATCTCACCACATCTTCATATGTTCTCGGGTGCTCGTTTCCCAGCCAGTCCAATCTCCCGGGTAAGAGCTGTCGAAAACAAGAGTTTGATAAAAGCGGAGTCACCACAAAGAAAATAAATACCAGCAGGTACACATTAAGCTAGTAAAAAAAGAAAAAAAAGAAAAAAAAAAAACACCGGGTGATGTCAAACGAGTGAGACGTATGAAAAAGTCGACTGAGTGAGACAAGTTTTTATGCCCAGACTCAGCCAACAACCGACGGATAGCAGTTAGCAAGCAGCGGGGTTATACACACCTGATATTCCTCTAGTTCGCCCGCCAGGACCTGCGGTGGATTAAAAGAGTCGATTCAGATTAGACTGCCGCTATCAACTCCCATTACCAAACGAGCTAGTCGACTGTTTTAGAAATGCAAAAACACACGGTGCCAGTCGGGGCACGCCAAAGCTCACCTCCGCCGCTCTCCGACATGGACCCGTTGTTAGAAATCGAGAAATCAAGTAATAGAGCTCTGAAAATTGAACAGCGAGAGGACATTAGCCGTGAGGAAAAAGAAGCAGTTCGGGAGAGATCAATTAGCACGAGCGACAGCGTTGTAAATGGAGGCGACCAATTGGGTTTACTTCTGCGGCTTACCCGACTCAAGGAGCGAAATGTTCCGATTTTTGGCCATTGAATCGGCCGTGATTTGGAGAGGTGAAACAAATGTTAGGCTAACTTTATGACTACAGAGAATAGGATATATTTATTTAATTTCGGCAACACAGCGCTGACCCCCTCCACGGTTGCTGCCGCTTTCTATTCAGCCCGTTTGCAGTCGCCATTGGAAGGATGAGGCCTCAGCGATACGACTTACTTCCGCCACAGCGGAGTAACACACAGGAAAAAGGGGGTGGGGAGGAGCACGTTCGACGAAAGACAAAAGTGAGCGTTAGCCGGTGGGCTAGCAACGTTAGCGTCGCTCGAGCGCATCGCCCGGTTTTTGAAACGATTTCAACCCCCACGTGTAAAACTAAATAAATAAACAAACAAGAAAAAAAAAAAAAAAAAAAAGCTAAATTACACGGGAATCGAGCGGCCGCCTACTCGTTTACGGACCAAGGTCGCGAGGTCTGCACATGACGTCATACGTAATGGCTGCCAATTTGCTTCGCCGATGTCTTGATTGATACGTTTGCGTCACCGATTATTTAAAAATCATCAAAGCACTCCTCTGTGTGTGTGGGGGGGCACGGTGATGTCGTCAGTGACAGAATCTCTTTAGTACTCTTTAGTTTCTGGTGTGTTTTATTTATTTTTTAGGATATCATAAATGTTAGTGGCTGCCAAGCTGCGGTGGTGGAATGAAACTTACGAGTAGCCCACAAATTTGAGGTACTTATACTTTGCTTTTCTTTTCATCCCACTTTCTACTTCTACTCCACTAACAGAGGGGAATGTTGCACATTTTGCATATAAACATTTACAAGGAGCTCATAAAATATGATGTTTTATTATAAATTAAACTCCCCAACTGTACAACTGAAACCATTAGTCTATTAATCAATTAGCCGCTTGACAGGCAATAAACTGGAAACTGATAATTGTTAACAATTTCATGGTTCCATTGTCACAAATGTGAGGATTTGCTGCATTCCCTTTGAGTCATTTTATTTGACTTTTAATAATGTTGAGGATGGCACTATTGCTTGGACAAAACAATCATTGTGAAGGTGTCACTTTGGCTCTGGATAATTGTGACAGTATTTCTCACTATTATCAGAATTTTTACAGTCAAACAGTAAATCGATTAATAAAGGAAATAATCAGCAGATGAACCCATAAGGAAAATATGCAGTCCTATACAAAATATTTCAAAATTAGCTCCACCTCTGCCAATAACAACAGTAAAATCCTGCTTTTAAATTGTATGAGTAATAGATAGATACTTTATTGATCCATAGGGAAAGTTAGGATGTAATTATAAGCTAATGATATGTTTACTTTTAATACTTTTAAGTACATTTTCCTGATTATACTTATGTACATTACGTTAAGTAACATTTTCAATGCAGGACCTTAACTTGTAAGAGAGTATTTTTAGTGATGTATTAGTACTTTCTAAGTAAAGGATCTGAATACAGATGGGAGGTAAAAAAGCAAAGTAAGCTTTTTGTTTATTTGATTACTTGCACATTTGTTTGGAAATTTGCACCACCATCAAGAACAATATCAAGTTGTTCCTGCGTTATTAAGTAATCTTGTGGCGCTGGTTGTACATGAGCCCTGTGTCAAAATCTGATTATGATTATCATTTTAGTTTATGTCCTCACATGGTGAGATTTCCTAAATAAACTTATGTTTCATCAAATTAACCACCACATGATATACAGAAACCCTAGGGCCAGATAGCATTCCAGTATACAAGTACAGGTTTCTGGGTCTGTCATCTATAGGTTGCTGTGTGCACTATATTTGATGGAAACTGAAGCAACAGGAGTCCACAATAGTTAATTTTTTTGCACTGGGACATCCAAACACGTTAATTCGGCCATGAGGTTGGGACACCCCAAAGGTGAAAGACACAATTTGGAGGGCCATGAGATGATTAGAAAAAATATTTCTGTTACACAAAATCGTTTTGTGAGCATTTGAGCACTGAGGGTCATTCTGGACCTTACGAACATCTATCTGTGATTCTAAACTCAAAGTTCACTTAAGTTCTGGAAAGGCTGTGGTGGTCGGTACATCTACAGACAGACATTTTGGAAGAACATCAAGGAAGAAATGCCAATAATACCACTGTTAAATATATTAGTGCATAGTGTTACAGTATAAGGATCTGACTTTGTAGCCATACTATTCTAAAAATATTTTGCTGTGGTCTCCACATACATATTAATTGCTTATTACTAAAAGTTAATTCCAGATTTTCAAAGGACAAGTTATAGGCACAGTCCCTGAGAGGAACCAAAATGGTTTAGCGAACATGCAAGATTGTAACCTGAATTATCAAAATGGCAAAGCAGGCGACTGCACCAGAACTCCAGATGGCCCAAATGCCCTGCGTGGAAATTGTAACTGCTAATATATGGCTCTATAGCACAATAACTGACCTAAGAGCTTCAAAGCAGGCTCTGCTTTACTACCTGATCTTTAGGCCATGTGTCTAGTTTTGAGGCCCTTCATTATTTCAGCAGAAATAATGCTTACATGATGGATGTCCCTAAATTAATGTATTTAATCAAATTACCATAGCAAACCTGATCGAAGCCCTGTGTTGGGTCCCAAGCATGTTACTGATGCTGGATGTGGTTGTATGTGACATTTTCCCCCAAATTCCTGGGTGTGATGATTTCAAGTTTTACTAAACATACTGTATTTTGTATGTAATCTGGTAGAACTGCATAATAAGCATTTAACACCATATTGTGTACTTTTAATACATTTAATGAGTTAAACCAGCCATTTACTATGCTAAAAACTGTTTTCATATGAATATACCTCAAATGTATAATTACCAATTGGGCATTTAACAAATCAGTTCACCAATTTAAGGTTATTGTCCCCAAGATTAGGCAAGTGGTTTCAGGTAACAAATGGAAACATCTGAAATCACTGTACACAGGATGAAATACAATACATCATTGATGAGAAACAAACACTTAAGAGAAATCCCCACTTTAATTGGCATTCATAACAAAAGGAAACTTTTTTACATTTTGTTTTTTTAATACAAAAAGGAGGAAACTGTACATTGATAAAGAATCCCAAAACCACAATGGATATACTGTATATCTGCAAATATAAATCCATTTTGTTGACTGAAGTGAAAACATCATGAGAAGTATTGCATTAAGTTTTTTGCGCACAACTGAGAATATGGATCAATTTAAGAGTCCTCGAATGTACCATCACTGACTGCATAAAAAAATAAAATAAAAAAAGGAAAACAAACGAAACCGGTTCCAATACTAGTGAACATGATTAAAGTGAACGTCATGAACGAGACGTACTTAGTATAGATCACAACTCTCAAACTTCCAATCACCCTACCAAACACATAGTATTACGACGTATTAAGTTCCATAACAGTACAGGTTACAAGACGCCTCGGGAATGTCTCTGGTAAACTCCCCCGGAGTTGAACATCAAATTCCTGATATAGGCATGACTGCATGTCATGCAGAAAACTACAACCTAGAAATAAGTCAAAGAGACCGAGAGAACACAAGCACAATGTAAAACAAAGAACCCCAACATAATGACCACAACGTTCCCTTCACAGAAGCCATGAACTTGAATGGAACTTTTATTTAAAATGCATTTCTGCATCCCTAAAAACATTGCCGCCTTATGAAAATAGTAGATAAAAATAATCTCTGCATTGTACAAGAAAAGGAGGTACTAGGAGCATTGGTAAGTGAGTTTCGGGGCGTCACTACTACTCTGCTGCTTTTTCATCCTCTTCAGTCTCGCACTCTTTTTTGTCCGCCTCCTCTGCTGCTGCAGCCGCCTGGAGGATGGAGAAAACATTCCTTATCATCTTGGTTCTCGCTGATCATTGCTAAAGTGTAATTTTCTCGTGGAAAGAGCCATGAAGAGGCAAACTTGTTAGAAATACCTCCTCAGCTTTGGCCTCTCCGTTTTCTGCTGGAGCCTCCTCTTTATCTCCCCGAGGTTCTTTTTTCTCCTCTGGCTTGGCCTTTCCTGCTTCTTTCACCTTTTTGTTCTTGGGGGTTGCCTATTATGTCAAAAACAAACCAAGCAGCATGAAATGCACTGTCACATGCGTGCAACATAATAAAACTGCATTTTAAATGAATACACTGCTCTTAGACACTGGCAAGATTTTTCCTTTTACCTTTGTCTTTTCTGGCTGCGGTTCTGGCTCTGGCTCCGTCTCTCTCTGTAACACAGACACACCATATCATTATGTGCCACATTACGCCAACACGATATGCACACCGATATACAGTGGAACCCTCTTATAGTGATCATAGTTGCAGCGACCACCTGCTTCTATCAATCAAAAAGCTTGGGACGGAATCATTCCTATACAAATGCTGTTTAATAATTCACTTACAGTATGGGAATTTATTTTCCCCTTCAACTTTATTCCCATGATTCTTTGCCTAGCAGTAACCCATCTGCTTCCAGCTGGTTACCTGAGGCTGGTGCTGCATGCACACTGAAATCATGACGGGAAAAATACAGTAATTGTTCTCAAAAACGTAGTGTTCTCGAGGCTTATCACAAACTTAAAAACAAGCCAACGAGATGCAGCAGCAAAACCTGGTGTTCCTCAGTAATTTCATTTGTACAGTAATGTGAGAAAATGCTGTACTGTATTTATTAACAGTCAATAAAATTAGGTAAATAGCAAAACTGTCCATTTCATTACATAAATAGCAAAACTGTCCATTTCATTACATAAATATACAAATGACAAGATGGTAATCTGTATGTGGAATTAAGAAGTTTTTTGGTTATAATACTCATCCGTTTATAGTGTTTGATTTGAACTGGACATACAGGATCACTATAAGAGGTTTCCACTGTAGTAGAATATGCACCGACTTTATTGGAATGTCATAGTGTTTGCGGGCTGTAAAACTTACGTCTGCCAGCCTTTGAGACTTCCTCCTTGGCTGAAAAAGAACATAAGTTGTTAATTCAGTCACATTTGAAAGGATTGACACATAATACAGAATCACAAAAACTGCTTCCCCCCCATAAAAGCCATGCTGAAAAAAAGCTACTCAACCTGTGGAGGATTCTATGAGCAGTCATTTATCAGTTTAAATGCCCACTAAACAATCTTTACATCTTCACACACATCAATCTTCTGAACAACAACAACAAACAGACTAAAAAGGTTATTCAAAGGCTTTCTCATTTTCAGAGTGAAAAATGTACCTGTACATTTGAGATTCACCAGTTACAGACACACAACTTAAGTAATGCTGCATAATTATACTTTATGTACTTTATACATCTTCGGGGCAAAGGTGAAACACTGCATTGTAGCATCCATTATCTTTATCTGTTTATCCTTACAGGGTCATGGGGCATTTGGACCAATTTGGGCTGTATATTAAAACGCATCCCCTAGGTGCTGTGCAGCTCCTGGACCGACTCATAACCTCAACATTAGGCCCAACGGAGTCATCCTCAGAACCTCAGGTCCTTACTTCTGGATTAAAACTGGGCTGCACTGCACCACGTAAAAAGCCATCCTCTATCATCCAAGACCTTCTCTTTGTCTTGGGTAGGAAGTAGAACATAATGTTCATTTGGGTGCCAGGTGGGTGTGTCAAGATCCGTTTGGATCAGTTTGGGTGTCAAGACTTGAATACTAACCTCTGCACTTGCATCTGCTTCCCCGGTAGACTGAGAGAAAGAGTGGGAGAAATAAATTAATAAGCAAGGAACAACAACCATTCATGAGTGAGCTAAAGTGGGTGTGTAATGCAAACAGGAGGGGGGGGGGGGGCACATCTCCCTCCCTTTAAGTCACAAAGAAATTATGCAATCTAGAAGTGGGAGGGGGAGCGAGACACGTTCCTACGTTATATAAAAAAAAAAAAAGGTTCTAGTTTATTCCCGCCAAGCACCGTAGTGCATCATTCAGGCAGAAATGTTTGGTTAAATGGCGCTGGAGGTTCTTTTAAGGAGGAAGTAGGGCCGCACCACACATCAGTACAGAGGATCGGCTTTGTGTTCCCAACGTGACTAAACATCAGCCATGTTCTACAAAGTAAAATTTGAAAAAAAAAATAAAAGAAAACACACACACACACTTGAGAAAACGACCAGACGTGTCGCTGTCTTTGCCAGGATACACCAGCTGCCATGACGCTCTTCAAGCAAAGACCGAGCACCTCGCCACCTTTAAAGTGCGCGCAGATCGAGGTCACAATCTCAGCGCTGCGAGCCGCAAGGACGCATATAGCGACTCGACACGAACCGAGGGGCAAACGTACGCCTACACTGTAGCGGGCACAGCGCACGAGTTCAGACATTCGGGGGCAAACACGGCAGGAATTTCCTCGAAATGGCAACCTGCTCTGTCGACGGTGGTTACACCTCTTTGTTTGATCTCCAGCACGCAGCGGAGTCACATTACCGAACCGCAGCCAGACATTTTAGCGGCCCGGGCCGCGGAGCACTCGCGTTAAGGGGCCGCGCAGCTCGCCAAGTCGTTCGGCGGAGCAGCGCGTGGGACGGTGCCAAGTAAAAAGGCGCCACTTCCCTGTAGCAGCAGGCTGGACACGACGGACGCGAACGCAGCGGAGGTGGCCTTCGTGCAAACACATGGACGCGCTGTACAAAGTCTTTATAACGTTACATTACAGCTCGTGCGTTGTAGCGAAATGGAAGGAGGGGGAGGGGGGGGGGGCAGGAAAAAAAACAAAAAAACAGTCGACGCCTTTTTAACCGTTAAGATATATCATAGTCCACATAATATATACATTTTGACTTACTTTTTTCCTTCCCATTGTTGCGTGGGTTGTGCGGCAGATACAAAAGAACAGCGCGGCCTTTTTATACAGTTTAGGAAACTAAATGAGTCAGTCATACACCTCCAGCCTACACCTCCGGAACGGTCTGTAACGTAACATAAACGTCCGAGCTGTACTAGAACTAGCTCAATCCGGATTGGATCCCCTTCTCGATATGTTTTATCCTTTATCCTACCAACCTACCAGGAGGCGTCATGCCCCGCCCCTTGCGTCCAGCGATTGGCGTAGAGGTCGAGGCAGCACATTTTTGAACCATAACATCCTACCTGTGTGGGCAGGATTGTATGCCAATCAGTCCACCCAGCAAACGCTCACATTTTAATCACGGGCACGGGCTGCTCCCAGGGGTGTGTGGTGGTGTGCAAGATGTGATCATTAAATGCATGGCAACCGTGTAAATGTTATGAGGTATTAAAAAGTAAAAGTGTATATGCATAAACATAATACATAAAGAGGTATGTCGAGCCTTAAAATGTTGCGTTTCCCCCACCGTGTCATCTGTATGTGTGAAACGTTGCAGACACCACTAAAGATTACACACGCCTCACCAAATCATAAAATGAGTTAATAGGTTCGCTGAACTACTCTTTTGTTGTGAACTATGGGAACGAGCCTTCATTTTGGCGCATGCGCATTGCGCAACAACAAAGTATGCGTTTCGTTTTCTGACGTGACAGCTACGTAGGCTCCAGTCGTTCCAGTCGTAGGGGTTCTGTAAAGACTTCAGGCCCTCTGCTGGAGGAACTGGAGAAAAACCTCTGAGCCACCACCACCATTGGCTCTGTCAGCCTATATCATTTTTTTATTAGGGGGAATTAAATAAATTGAGCTAATAAATAAAATAAGGAGTTATATCAATAGAAGCTGTCTGACACAATTTTATACATTTATAGGAATATGTATATATATATATAAAGAGAGAATATGCATCATGTAAAAACAGACTCACTTAAGGCATTAGGTCATTACGGAAGAGGATTAGAGCCACTTGAAATTTATCTTTAAGTTCTGACTTTTTTTTATATAATTCTGAGACTTTTTTTTTTTATAATTCTGAGAATAAAGTAAGAACTCAAAAAAAAAAGTCACATGTGGCCCTAACCTCTTCCATAAAATGGAGCTTCTTAAGAGGTCGGATCTGAGTGAGGGATTGCAGGGATGTAGATATTAAGTCTATTTATTGTCTGTTCCGCTCTCCAGAGCACCTGGATGCCAACTGAAGAAGAAGAAGAGCTTCTTAACTTATTAAATAGTAAATGCAGGTTTAACAGGGCAAAAGCATGATGGACAAACTTGAAGACATCAAGGTAATATGCTAGGTAATAAATAAAATGGCTGGCTTTGTGCCAAGTGGAGCAAAATTAACTTCATTAGTTAGCTAGCTAAAAGACACATGAGGGATTCTGTGTGTTAAATTACCACGCAAGTTAACTTTATCGAGTCAGATAAGTCAGGTCTATTTTCACCATATAGCTAATATAGAAAGCTATCAACCCACTGAAATTATTGCTGTGGTGCAGAATGTTCACTGTTTTTATAAAGTCAATGGTTAGACATTGACACTTACCAGTTAACGCTAGCTAACAGAAATCTTAATGCCATCAGCCTTCTAACCAGGACGTCACAGTTGGGAAACGGTTTATCTTGTTGTATATGATGTCCACTTTGGTCATTTGTACATTGGTACATACATTTACATACTGCATTTGTGTGGAACTTTAACCACATCAAAATTAACCATGTCCATATACAAAGTATGTGTAAAATATATTTTACAGCATGTTATTATATTTTTTTTAAAAAGTAGTACATTTTACTGAACGGGGGACTGAAGAACTGGGTCGCTAACATGATTCGGTTATTCCATCAGTACACAGCTGACTGCAGGAGGCTGCTGCAAACATGGCGGCTGTGCGCGGCTATGCGTGGTTCCTGGTGCTGGGGTCGGTTTTTCTGTGCAATCTCATGAAAACTCTCCTGCCGAACATTTCCTCTTTCGTAAGTAGGCGCTATTGTTTGACTATAAGAGGTGTTTGGCTCGAAGGCACGTGCTGTAGCTATATATTCTGAGTGGTGGTGTAATTTCTGTAGCCTGGTTTCAAAGGCAGCAGACCATTGTTGACTAGCTTAGCTTAAACGTAAGTTAAAGCTAATGGATAATGCTACCTGGATAGCGAGCTAGCAACGTAAAAACAACGTAGCTGTTAGCTTAGCTTAAACGTAACGTAAAAGCTAATGGTTAATGCTACCTGTGTAGCTAGCTAGCGACGTAAAAACAACGTAGCTGTAGCTGCTAGTCAGAGAGGGGGGTCCTCCTGAGATCCCGGTGTAGTTACTGCTCCACGTGAAAAGGAAACATTTTACTGCTGCACCATTGTTCAAACGCAAAGAGCCGATTTTAATTTGAACGCAGTCTTAGCTGTTTACAATTTAGCCTTACTGCTAAAGACAACTCACCAAAATGCAGTTTAAAACTCTCGGCACAACACATTCATAGGTGAACACTTAGAAATTGTGTGATTGAGCCTCTGCATTACAGTGACACTCACCCAGCCTCTCTTGTCTTCTCCTTTTCAAGCTGTCAAAGATGCTGCAGAAGGATGCTGAGCAGGAGAGTGAGATGAGGGCCGAAATCCAGGGGATGAAGAAGGAACAGGCCTCGATTAGTATGATGGATGAGTTTGCTAGATATGCCAGATTGGAGCGCAAGATCAACAAGATGACAGACAAGCTGACGACACACGGTGAGAGGTAGACAGGTAGACGTAGTTACTGTGACCGCAACCCCAAAATGAAGTCCGAAACAATAGCAGCAGACTGCCTTTGAAAAGCTCAATTTACAACGCAGTGTACCATTGAGATATTGAATTCACAACATCAGGAACGTGTAGCAACAACACACAGCAACAGTCCAAACTAAGGTCTCCAAATACCAATCAACCTGACAGTGTCCTCAAAAATTCAACACAAGCTTTAGAAAGGGAGCATTTAGCCTTTTACAAAGCTGTTTCTGTATTGGTGTTCCTGTTATTTAGTCCATCCCATCCAGTCACCTGTGAATGTTTCACACATTAAAACCACCAACCGCTTTTTTGCCCCCGTGGTGATGTTTTCTTTTAAATGCACACTTAGAGTTTCAAATCTGTGCCCATGTCGTACTTTGCATAACTTCAATTATACCAATCAATTACTGTTTTCTCTTACTGTGCATATGACGTCTAAACAGCTGACCCATTGTGTTCATTCATCCTCTGTTTGAATGAAAAAGTATGTTTATGGAATGTCCAAAATGAACCAAAGATTTACTTAATGTAGCAAATCGATATTTCTTACGTAATGTATTTTGATTTTGATATATTTCTTTGCAATACCAAGACCTTACAAAGAACGCACTAGCCATGTTTCCTTATGACTGGGTGAAACCTTAATTTGGACTGTACAAAAATAGGTCCTTAGCCTAGTTTCAGGACTCTGAATTGCTGATGTTTTTCCAGTTATTCAAATAATGAGGTAAAAGGAACTGGCTATTCAATCTCCTTAACAGGCTAAAAGGGACTGGGGTAATATTAAAGAAGGCTGCATCACCATAAAAACAGTGTATTGAGTCTAAGTTATGTATTTCCTCACTTTTGCAGTGAAATCAAGAACGGCACAACAAGCCAAAATGAAATGGGTTGTGAATATTGTCTTTCATATTCTGCAGGTAGGTGGAAAGTAGAAGCATTTAATTGTGTATTTTAATGTAACTAAGAGCTACACAACAAACTACTTCAGTGCCAAAAATATAAACATGGACCATCTGTTTGATGCAAAACCTCCAGTTATTGCTATTTAAGTACTTTCCATCTGACAGTTTTAGAAATACAATGTAAAAGTTGATATTGCTAGCATAATGACAAGCTAATAAAGTACCTATAATGTATCATACACCTACATATTTTTTTCTTTTATTTGTCAGGCTGCTCTAATGATCTCCTTGATATGGAAGTACTACTCTGATCCAGTGACAGTGGTCCCCAGTAAATGGATCGCCCCTGTGGAGCGCCTTGTGGCCTTCCCAACAGGAGTGGCAGGTAATCAATCTGTTTTCATATGTGGTTAACTATAATTTAGAAACAATACATGCAGAACAACTCATCTATAACAATATAATACATATCGGATATAGTTTTGTTTTGTAATGCAACAGAAATTGGGTATACATTGATTTAAAAAAAACACATTCCTTTTATTTAGCTGGATTATGTTTGTACTGATTCAAACGCAATGCTGAGGTCTGTGGTGTGTGTATATATAAATCGCAGTATGCTGTTCTTTCCCTCTGTTAAAACTGTTAAGCTCAGGTTGTTTATCATTCACTGACGGAGCTGTTCTCTCCCATCAGGTGGAGTGGGAATCACATGCTGGTTGGTGGTTTGCAACAAAGTAGTTACATTGGGTCTCTATGCTGTCAGCTAGAGACTCCAGCCAAGTTAAATACACTTGTTTTTCTAACTTATTGCTCACCATTTTGTTGATGAAAGTCGCAGTTTTGTGTCATTTTCTTGTCGACTGCTTCAGGGCAACATGTAAAAATGCAGAGCATTTTGACCATTTCAGTTTTGGTGATGTTGAATTATGTTTTTGTCTCGATTATTTTGTTTTTAAGTTAATTGTGAGAATGTTTTGACTGTTTATTATTTGAAAAAATAATGATGTGGAAATGCCTTTTTAAGAAAAGATATTAAAAGAAAAGCTCTTATTTGTTGTAATGTTATGAATTGGGAATTCACTAGAAAAAACAAGTCAAGTAGTTTCTCTTGAAGTAGAATTGTAATGGATAAAAACTACATAGATGATCACAATGGACTGTGTGCATCTCTTGGGTAAATACATTTTTTTATTGAAATGCCACTACAGTCAAAATTTCACTCATCCTTTTCCCTTTTTGGCACCTCTGTTTCTTGATTTTCTATTACCAAAGGCTCCTGCACTGGGTCGTAACACCACTGAAATGATAAACAGCTTTTTTAGTATGAGAGCAAAATAAAGCCCATACATGACAAAATATAGATCTGAAAAGTCTGCAGAGGTAAGAAAACATCTTCAAATCTCTTATCGTCTCAACTACATTCTGCATAAATCAAGGCACGAGTAAAATGGTGTGTAAAAACCCTGAAAATACACTACGCAATATTTGAATCAGATACCGAGATCACAGAGCTCTCCGGCTTTTGCAGTCGTCTCTCTTCAGTATCCATATATTTTAACTCCAAAAGACACTCGGCCTCAGTGGGGAGAAGGACTAATCCATCTGAACCATTCTGCTTTCTTTGACTGTAAATCAGAAAAGACTGTCGGACTAAAGCCACTGAGTGACAACAAATTGGATGTGGCCAAAGTGAGCTATAGCTTGTTATGTTTGTATACCGTTTTTTGGTAGATCCTTTTAGGAACGGAATCCACGGGGTCTTAAAGTATTAAATCGGTTTAGCAAAAATTAAGACCATAGAAAAGTATTGTAACGTCTTAATCTGCATTTTATGAGGTATTATTTTTTGGAATATAGATGCAGACAGACTGTCCAGGCCAATGTTGTATTTCTTAGGCCAAATGGAAATGTTTGTTGCCAGCACAATGCTTACATAGAACTTCAATTTATAATGTTCAGTTTCCACAGCGTCAGTGGTGGCTTGATGTACACCATCGAACATGCATTAAGCAGTCAGTATCTGGTTGGCTAACGGGCAGTCTTCTGTGGAAAAGATTGATCCAGACATCTTAACTGAATTCTCCCACAAATGCTTAGTCTGAATTCAATTGGGAAATGCATAATGTTCTTATTGTGGCATTCAAACCCTGTGGAACTGCTTGTAGATTAGCTACCCTCACTGAAGACCGAAGCATGTACAATAAACAATACTGTGTTAACAGTGACTATAGGACATGTCTCATATTTCCTGGGAAACAGCTCTTTGCAATGTACTGGGATTTCCCTGCTTAGCTGATATATGCCCTTTGCATATACAGCAGGATATCTTTCTTGCCTTTCTTTGTTCAGTGACTATTTGGTGACTGAATGAGGCTTGGCACAATTCAAGATTTGTCCTAGAATGTAAGAGAAAGTGAACAAAGGAATAAGAACAAAAAAAGCCTTCCTATTTATATTGCCAGTATATTGGTGTTATAATAGGCCTATAATCTACATTTTTAAGATGTGACCATGGATGCAGCCAGGAGCTCTGGAGGATGTGACACTGGACTCCCCCACACATATATCTATCCGTTTCTCCCACCCTCCTGCTCTTCCATACCAGTATCCTCTTGTCCTTCTCGCGCTCTGCAGTGGCCTTTGTCAGCCTGAGGGTCAGTTCCTCCCTCTCCAGCAGGCTGTGGTCCTGGGTGAGTAGCTGTAGGTGCCGGAGACGATCCTTTGGTCTTAGCAACTTGTTTTCTGCGGCTTGTAGCTGCCTTGCCAGATTGTCACGGCAGGCACAGGGTCTTAGCGCAAGTACTGCAGGACTCGGGACTTTTCTGCCTGGAGAGATGAACCAATGAACAGCTTTAGAAAGTTGGATAATAAATGGGAGTTGATGTAAAATGCATGGTCCATACAGATAAAAGCATTCCAGCCTTTAAGGATGAGTACCCAGAAGCAATTTTGTTGTGGCAATGATTTAAATCTGAGCAGTGTGACACCAAAGGAGCAACACCAACCAACCAACTTGTGAGAGGCTGTACTCTGAGTCTTGAAAGTGCTGCAGTGCCACTGTGTGGTTATGCTGGACCCTGTTCAGCAGGTTCTCAGTCCTGGCCTCGCTCAGGAACTGCTGCAGGTCCCACACCTGGCTCTTCAGCTCCTTGATGCAGCTCGATACCAGGTTGTAAAGGTGCTACCAGAGGGTGAGCTGCAGACTAAAGTTGGTAGAATAATTTTCTTGGCTTTATTTTCTTTTATTTAGGCTCTACTCAATTTTTAGCCTTAAAGTTACTATATATTGAGTTTTCCCAAATCTAAACACCAAGAAGTTAGAAAAGTGGTTCTAAAATGTTGCCCTGATTATATTATTAGATGCAAGTAAAATTATTTGTGGCTATATCATGATAGAGTAAACACTGATTAACAGATTGTTTATTATTTTTTGCCATACTCCTAAGTTAGTAGTGATTCCCAACCAGGCTAATTGTACTGCAAATAAGGAAATGCTTAGCTTAATAAGCTTATTGATGCCTGAGAAAACACAGGAACAAATTCATGTTCATGTATCTGGAAGGCTACGCAATTGCATGAATTTTGCCAGAGCAAATGCTTGAGTTATGTTTACCACCATTTGTGCATAACATAATCTAAGTGATTACTGTAGAAGTAATTAATCAAAGTAAAGAAGTGAGTTTGATGCTGATTCAATTTTCTAGGTGAAAAACCATACAAATGCTCCCGTTCTTTTTATCATTCTAATGTTCTTACATCCATCCCTCTTTCCTTTTCCTCCTCACTTAGGCTTTTCATCTCATTTGTCATATGAGAACACACGTAGGCTGCACCAAAGTCTAAAACAAAGTCTCAAACTAAAACTGAACAGATTTCTATGAAATAAACAGATAATCTAGATGAGATATTGGTGTTGACCCAGATGTGGAAATATTGGTGTTGGATGAGTGACTATCTACTATGAATTCCTAGACTTACCTGAGACTTGACTGCAAATCCTAAGTATATGTTTGCAGAGCCATGAGATTAAATAAAGTGATAGGAATCACATCTTTAGGTGTAGTAGTAAGGGTTGTTTGTATCCCTGAAACTTCCGATTACACTTACATACAGTACATGCTGTAGCCCACACTGCCCAGAACTGAGAACTGATAACCCAACAATGTGCAATATCAATATTCAACTGTTGGGAACACTAGGTTAGTGGGTGGTGCCACCCCTGTGTGGTTTTCCTGAGCCTTTCTTTAGTATTAGCTGGGCAGCCTTTTGTTTGTTCTTTTGTTTGGGCTTAGGTGGGACTTTAGGAGGGGTTTTGTCCTGTTTCTTGCATTTTCTTTGGCATCCACCCTGAGTCCAACCTCCCCCACTTATTGCCCCAAGAGGCTACCCGCACATGCACAACAAACCAAACCATACCAGTTTGGTGCAGCAACCCTGGCTCGGATCCGTTGTTTGCATGTTACCGTCCTCCCCACCCCTAGACACACGAAGGGGGACGTAACATACTGTATGTGCAATAATGTAAATTCAATAGTTTTTGTACATATACACAATAGAACTGATAACCCAACAATGTGAAATACCTATACTCATATGTGCAATAATGTAAATTCAATAGTTTTTTGTATATATATATACTGTATGTGTATATTACTTTCTATTGTTTGCGTGCAACACTTTTTTACTATAACGCTGTGTTTTTGCACTATCACCTTTGCTGCTGTAACTCTGCAATTTCCTCACTGAGAGACTAAAAGGTTTATCTTATCTTACCGTACATAAGGTATGAAGTGAAACTGGGTAAACTCCCCGTTTGTATCAAAAATGACAAATGGCATTGTTACATTGTTTCTTATGAACTCTTCTCTCCTTCGGGCATCAAACCCTACAAGTGTCTATTTTGTCAGAAGGTGTTCATCCGCAGGGCTGACATACTCGAGCATCAGCAGTCCCACACATAACTACCGCTTCAGATGCTCCACATGCAACAAGGGATTCACCAGACAGAGCTATTACAGCAGTCACAAACGTCCTGCGGCAGTGAACAGGACAGGGAGCGAAGGAGAAGGATGGAGAGGACAACGAGAGAAGAAGTAGGTTCATGACAAAAGCATAAAGGCCAGGGACTGGGGGGAGATGATGGAGGGGATGACAGCTCAAAGGGTAGCCAAGCCCAGGTGGCAACACATGGGGAGGAGGTGGTGGAGGTACAGGAGGGAGAGGGGACGAGGACTGATGACGGTTGTCAGGCTGCAATGCCTATCAGAGACGGGCAGATGGAAAGAGAAGAGGAGGAGGATGACAGGATGGAGCATGGTGGCGAGGCACTCGAGCAGATTCAGAGCAGTGAACAAAACTGTCAGCAGCAGCCATGTTTGTAGTTTTCTGCCATTTCCTGGACATGGACTAAACAATCTCCATTATCCATTAAGTGAAAAAAGAACTATCAGAGTCTGGGGAATTATGTTATTTGTTTTAAATTGCATTGAATCTCAGACTTCATATTCTTACTTCATCACCAATTACAGCCCACACACAAATGTATCAAACTGGCTTCAAAGATGGTTTTGTGGGGGGGGGCTGAGTGATTAGGAGCTCTGGACTGACAGCTGGCAGTCACTGAACAACTGAGACAGATCTGCAGTTTGGGGCCTTTTTAACAGCCGCCCCCAGATTTTGTATAGAAATCTGCACAACACTACAAAACACAAAGGAGAAAAAAATAGGGGGGGGGGGGTGTATGAGGCTACTAGCTGCAACAGTAGTCGAGCACAGAGAGCGAAACCTCGATGGTCATGTAGCCTCGCACATTGTTCCAGTTTCACAACTGAATTATCCGAAGTAAACAGGCTCCCATGCTGTTTGGGAAACCAAAGACTTGCAGCCCATAGTGCTGGTGCTCCTCAGTGCTATTTCTGTCTGTATGTGCACTCAGCAAGGAGCTGGAAACTACCAACTACCCCCCCTGCGCCGACCGACGGACGGACAGCTGAAGTTGCCAATCAGCCCTTGTGGCGCTGCGCCCCTAGAGGCCAAGCCGCCAATCGCGCACTAATGGAGCCCGAGGACCAAAAATAGCCTCAGCAGTGTGTGTGTGTGTGTGTGTGTGTGATCTCAGCGCCGTGTCTCCTCCGTCCTGGCTGCGCTCTAATAATAGAGGAGGCTGAGCGTTAAGCGCCTACTTGTTGCACCGCCGCAACACACACCGCAGAGCGACATGGTGATCAGGGTATTTCTCGCCTCCTCGTCGGGATCCACTGCGGTAAGCGCTCAGTCCGTGCGGCCGACTTCTCGTCAAGAGTTTAAACTTTCCTGCTTGTGTGCTCCTCAACTTTCACTCACTCGGCAGCGTCGAACCCTCGACATCAACGTCACTTGCCGTTTTAATCCGCGTGCTTGACCGCAGTCGGTGTTTGTGGATCAGGGGCCCCCCAAGCCGTCCACGCCGGGGTCCCTGATACACAGACGCTTTAGAGCACACAAACCGGTGTTACGTACACATTTGTGATCAGATATATGTCGAAGTAACTGTCTGCGCTCCGGGGGGGGATTAATCCTCCACATCTACTTTTGGCAAAAGCTAAATAAGCAGTTTGAACCAGTCCGAGGGAGGCACGGTGGCCCAGTTGGCCGGCTGTGTTCTCTCACAGCAGAGACTTGGGCTTTTATCATGTCCCAAACCGGTGCTGCTGCTGGGACAGGTGCAAGGTGTTTCTGTCCACATTTGGCAATGAGCACATGACAATTCATGACTGAAATGCCAGCAGTGGAGGAAGAACTCTGAGCTTTAACTCTGAGCTTTAACTTCAGTAGAAGTACCAATATAAGCATGTAGAAATACTCTCGTTTCAAGTAAAGGTCCTGCGTTCAGATTGTTTACTAGAGTAAAAGTAGAAAAGTATTAGCAGCAGAATGTTCTCAAAGCAGAATCACTGATTTCAGAGTAATTTCATATTATTGGATTCTAATTATTGATGCATTCATGTACAGCACTTTAATGTTGCAGCTGCTAACGATGGGGCTAATTTTAACAACTATATGCTGCTGGGTTGCTTAATCTCTAATAATACAGAATCATTTATTAGTTAATTATGTTTTGTATTAATCATGTGAATGTGCAAAGTAACTACGAGCTAAAGCTGTCAAATAAATGTAGCGGAGTAAAAGCACAATATTCCCCTCTGAAATGTAGTGGAGTTGAAGCATAAAACAGCAGATAATAGTCAAGTAAAGTATTTAAGTGCAGTACCATTAATTAACCTGATGGGCCTTTTTGTCTTCGATTAATTTAGACTATAATTTGTCAGATAATAGTGAAAAATAGAGTATCACCATTTCCCAGAGCTCAGAATCACGTCTTCATATTACATTTCTGTCAAAATCAACCGTGCCAAAATACAACTTGCATTCAATGTGCAATGACATAACACAGAATAGAAGCATATTGTGCTCACATTTGAGTAGCTAGAACAAACAAACGTTTGGCATTTGTGCTCGTTGAATAACGACTATTTGGCCAGCGATTAATTATCTTTCTAGTTCCCATGTTAATTTGGTAGGACAGGGCACCGGGAAAGGAGGCGAGTGTCATGTATCAGATTTGAAATTTAAGTAGTGCACACGTATAATGTAAGAAACAGCAGAGTTGATTTTCTTAGCACGTATGTTTAAAAAAAAAAAAATATATATAAAATGTCTGCTTTCCAGATCAAGAAGAAGCAGCAAGATGTGGTCGGCTTCCTGGAGGCTCTTAAAGTGGACTACACTCAGCTGGACATCGCCTGCAACGAGGAGAACCGCATGTGGATGAGGCAGAATGTCCCTGCGGAGAAGAAGCCCACCAACGGCATCCCCCTGCCCCCTCAGATCTTCAACGAAGAGAGCTACTGTGGGGTAAGGACACGGAGACATTTCTATAGCAGAAACAGTCTTCATTCTGCACACGTCTGTGTCAACCAGCTCCAGACTTCTCTTCAGCATGTACAAACCTCTGCAGTATAGCACACGATATACACTTGAACTTACTGCATATGCCTTTACTACAGCCTACAGACCTGCTCCACTAGGTGCACATGATGAGTACGTATGCTTTTATTTTCATGCAGGACTATGAGACTTTCTTCGACGCCAAGGAGGACAACTCGGTGTATGCCTTCCTGGGGCTGCCCCCTCCTCCTGGGTCAAAGGTTGGAACTATTTTTTATTTTCTACTGTAGACGGAAACAAACCCTAAACAAAATAATCTCATTATTATTATTATATGATGAAATTTGAATTATTGTGTCATGCATACAGTCCACATGGGCTTACAAGACCACAACACTCATTTAAACCAGATCCAGAGTGCTGCACAAGCATTTTCAAGCAATACTACAGAGTCCAAAATACTGTGAGGAATACCGTGTAACTTATATAATCATTTTGTCAGAGCTTAACGCCTACAATAAAATTCACAGATGACTGGTAAAGCATATGTATTTGTAACCTACTAGACAAGTAAATAATCCATCTTGCCTGTTTTTCCATACCAAGACAAAGTTAGCTTCTTTAAACGCAACAAATTTAAACAACCAATACAGTGTCTGATCATCTGTACACTAGAATATGTCAGGCCCATTCCACGAAAAACGTACACTCTTAGGTCATTGTACTTACTATGTGTAATACAGAAGAAATTGGGACTCACTTTCACCTTTATGGTGAAAGTTAAATCACCTGACCAGGTTGCTGCTGAATCAGATTTTAGAAATCACCGCTTCACTTCTTAAAACACCCTCTTCCAAATCTGTTTCGTCTTTTATTCTGAATAATAAATATGTTGAACTGGATACAATAGACCTTTTATTTCAAGAAAACTGTTTTGGTTTGACAATCTTCAGAGAGGTTGTAACTTCAAGATCTAGAAGACGAAGTGACATGTGGTCCATACACGATTCTGTGCGATACACTCTGTTAATACACTGTATTACACTGTTAAACCTGATCATTTCATTGACACAGGAAGCCGTACAGGCCGACAATGCGCACATTGTGGCGAACGGGACCCACGCGGAGGAAACTAATGCAGAGGGGAGCCTTGATGACTCAATAGTAATGCAGTCGTTACATTCATTTTCCCCTCATGCTTTGTTTTCTTTTCACTGGGTCTAACCTTTTCCTTTCCATCCAGTATAACTGAACGCCTTCCCTTCTGTACGTACCTGTCGACTTGATCTTGACTTAATCTTCATTCCCTCTTGGCCACTCTGTCCCAGTCATCACACTGGCTAATATGTTTGTGCTGTGCATGAGCGAGACCTTTTAGTTCACAGTAACACAGTAAACCCAAGTTCTCATTATAACCCTGTGACAGTGCATCGTTGTGTTCACACGGCCTCAGAGTTGTGAAGCATCGGGTTCCTACAGTTTTTTCTATAATTAGTACTTTACAAAGAGGAGTGGTTTTGGTCAATGCATACTTTTAAGAAGCATTGCGTGTATTTTATTAGCCGTGTTTAAAATGGAATTTGTTTCTTCCAATTGTGAGTCCAGGATATGAGCAAACATTCCTCATAAGCAGGAATATACTCCACTTATACACTTTGCTTTATATACTTGTATATACCAGCACCTCTAAAGTTCATTAATTAACATGCTTTAGCTGATTCTCAAACGTTTGATTTTTACCCAAAGTACTAACACTCCAGTCTCCACCTTTTAACTGACACTACGTCTTCCCTCCTCCACTTTATTCCCAGGACTGACTAACGCCTGCCTTTTAAGTGTTTGAACCTCTCCAACTGATGAGCTGCTGTCGTAATGCTATTGAAGCAGAGCCTGAACAACGATGCCATTTATATTCTAAGTCTTTCCTTTTAATCCCGTCATTTGCTCCCCTTGACCACCAACTGTTGTTTTCACCTCACAATAAGGAGGTTCCAGTGGAGGAGCGTAATGGGGATGCAGCTGATGAGGAGGAGGAAGGTGAGGGTGGCGAGGAGGAGGGGGAGGTGGCAGAGGGAGAGACTGCGGATGACGAAGACACGGAAGGAGAAACGGCCGGAGACGAGGAGGAGGAGGTGGCAGTGGAAGAAACAGACGAGGTCGCAGAAGACACAGTAATGGCCACTTAACTAGAATCCACCCTCCCGTAGTTTTGCCTCTCTCTCTCTACCCCTTGAATGTTTTGAATTGAGTGTCTTTTCCTCCACCTTCCCATCATTCCCGGAACGCTCCGCTTTTCCTCCCCTCAGCATCTCCACTTTCCCTTAAACATTGTCCTTTTCTTCCATATGAAAGCTCTGCCTCTTTTTTAAGATCCTGTTGTCCTCGTACTGCATCTACTCTCTCTCTGGATTCAGCTATTTAACCAAAGATGTGTAACATTCCTGTTCACCGCCCCTGTTCACCGTTTATTCGCACCATGGGACATTTAACCTCTTTGTTCTATTGTATTTCTCCAACTTTGTATTTTGCTGATAACATTGTTACCACTTGTCTTGATGATCCGCCCCACATTTCACTGCATATTCATCTACTATTAATTGTCCTGGTCATGCTGTGTCAGTAGGGTCCCACTTTGTCGGGTTCAATAAGCCTGATCTATGTAGTGTGTGTGTGTGGCATCTCTAATACTATCGTATCTCCTCTGTTAGCAGGCCCATGCAGAGGAGGAAGAAGAACAGGTAGGTTTCTCAAACGTTTATGAGCCCACTGAGCTAGAGGTAACAGGAACGGTCAGCTTCAGTGATTTCTTTTTCTTTTGTTAAACAGGAGGAAGGTGATGAAGACAGGGTAAGAAGAGAGACTGTGTGTTCTTGGTGCTAAATCTGAAGGGTGTTATTAATAAAAGCAAACCGCAGCACCAACAGCACTTAATGGCAGCTGTTTGTTGTGCCAGTTTGACTAGTTGCAATAGACCTGCTTATTTTTCATTAATCCCAGCTAGTATAGGGCACATAATTAATGACATATCATGGAGTGCATGTGAAATGCGTTCAGCAGATATTCATTAACTTTTCTGATTTAGAATTGGTGCTCTGTGTTCACCAGTGCCCAGGCGTGTCTGCTTGCCAGTGATCTGAAAATGTTGATCACTAACGAGACCTGAACTTGTTGTTTCTATTAACTAACTTAACTTACATTCATTTGTTTTAATTCTCACCTGAAAGCTGGAAACATAATAATGTAAAAAGAGAGGTATCTTCTCCAGCTTAATATTACAAAGTAGAAGTTAAAACATTGTCAGTGTTCAGCGCTGGTTGTAAGAGGCTCAAAGAAAATTTCTATTAGTGCAGGTTTCTCTTTAAACGAGACACAAGAGGTGAAGACATGTTCCCCTTTTAAAATGAGTAGTGTCATTTACTTGTATTAACTCAAACGCTAATGTTTTTTTAAAAATGAATATCCATGTGAAATGTGTTGAAATGTAATCCTCTTTCCCTAATAATGCAATAAGCCACTCACAGTAGATCCAATGCTGATAACCTCTAATGTCCAGAACATGATCAGCCATATGCAGAAGTACAAACTGTGTACTCCTTTTGCAACACATCACACACAGGTTTTAGTGTAACCTCTCCCATTCTCTGTTGAAGGGCAGTGCTGCATCCCTTTGACTGTGCACATCATGAATGCTTCAAAAACCTCTTTTTTTCCCCTTCCTTTTCTTATTTTGTAGCCTCTAAAAACTAGTATCTTCCATACAGCCCCGATTTGGCAGACTCTTGTGGTGCGACTGCATGTCATGATCATCAGACAAACTCACACCACTGATAAAAAAAGAAAATACATAAAAGGAGACGTTTTGCGCACTGACTGCTGATTTAACTAAACACGTCCCTACTATTGTGCATCATAAAGGATATAAATTAAAAACTCGTCTGCCGGTGTTCGCACAAACCTTGTTCGTTGTGCATGCACTTGTATGGCCTTTGACCCCTTCTTTGCCTTTTTGTCCATCTCTTGGTTTGCTCCCTCCAGGAGGAAGAGGAGTTGCAGTCAGAGGTAACTGTGCGTCGGTGATCGTCCTCCATGTAGTCCTCAGCAGTGTGGGTTTGATGGTGCAGAGATCGGGCAAAGGCTGCTCTGGTTAGGCTGCGGTGGGACAGGGTCTTGGTCTGCTGTTGCCCCTCATCTGTATAATCTAATTTGCTCACCCCAAGACTTCACCTTTCTCTCCCCCTCATATCTGTTCTCACTTCATCGCTCTACTCCATTCCCCCGCCCCTTTCTGTTTTGCTAACATCCTGTTCCTCATTTCTTCCCAGTTCTGTAGCTGCTTCCTGACAACCTCAACCATCCCCATAGTTTCCATTTTAAATCAGAAGACCTTTCTATAGCGCATGCCTGTGGTGCTCTTTTGCTCCCCACACAGCCTGCTGACCTGCCTTCTGTTATTCCTTCTAGGAGGAAGAAGAGCTACGACAGCTTGAGGTAGATTCATGTGATGTTCTTTTTACTTGCCCCTAGCCTTCCTCAGTGGGTCCGGTGTTCACCTATCATTTTCTTGCTTCCTTTGCCACCTCCCAGTGTATCAAGAATTCCTTCAGGTTTCTCTTTAACTAGTTCTTAGTAGACTTTGTCCCACCAAGGGTTTTCCATGGTTTGCATAGTCTGACATGCTGTTAGCTCAGAGGGACCAATCACATAGCTGGATGAGAAGCACGGCGCCTTTGTAAACTGAGTAAAGAGTCAGAATAAAGAGCAAGATTAAAGACAACACTGATGGCCATACCAAGAGGTTTTGTAACCTCAAGTGTGTATTGTCTCTGTCCACTCACACATCCAGTGATGATTAAAGTATGGCCTCTAGTGCCTGTCATAAGGACACGTGTGTAATGAATTTACAGTTTGTTCGCAGGTGTTTACCTTAATCTGCATTCCATTCACACAAGTTGAAACACCTACACACTCAAACACAGGGATGTAATGGGGTCGGGAGAAACCTGTCCCTCTCACTCACTTTGACTGTTTCATTTTTGATTCACTGAAATCTCTCTAAACAGTGTCCTCATACTCTCCCAATGAAAGAATGTGGATTCACTCATCTTGATAGGTAAATTATTACAGTGTGCTCATAGCAATAAGCTGTGGACTTTTTTGGCCTGGGCTTTGCCTGTCAGGGCACATACTGAAAGACCCTTGACTTAATTGTGCCTCCCCCCCAATTCTGAGACCAAACCTATTCACTTGCTCACACACAGTTTCTCACACTGCACTTTAAGCCATAAAAACAGGGTTGCAATTTAACACTCAGTAGAGCAACTTTTCTCACGACATTGCTTAACTCAGGCTTATCTTCTCCAGAGGGTTCAGACTTAGCCAGATCCCAAATCAGGATTTGCCTGCTTAAGAGTGCAACTCAGTGAGGCCTTGAGTCCAGCCCAATGAAATGTCCCTGTGCTAAGTGCTGTGTGAAAATGGCTCTGCTTCCCTGAGACATTCCAACTTCTGCCTGATCTTCTATCATGTGCTTCACTGCTTTGCTTTGCCCTCTTCCCTCTCTACCTTTCCATCTATTATGTCCTTGTCCCACCTCTCTTGCAGGAGCGAGACGAACAAGGCACTGAGGTAGTTTCTGTGGTTTGTGGAGTCTTGTATTAAAAAAAGGCTTTATAGACTTCAGAGGTTTTCATTGTCCTTCCTCTTTCTTCCTTCTTTGTTTGCTGCATGGACTTCTTTTTCATGGCGATGCCTGATGGTTGTGCAGCACAATAAATATGACAATATCTTACTTAAACCTTAGGTGGGTTTAGTGTGGCAACAAAAATACGAGTCCATATACAGACCATCTATGTCAAACTATGTATCACGTTGGTCTTCTGTCCTTCGTAGTGACGTTCACATCATTAACACCACACGATTTCATGTTCTATAGGAAGAAGAAGAGGCTGAAGCACAAGAGGTATATTTAGATTGTGGAGTCTTTGTTCATGTTTTGCATGGTGTGAATCATATTGGGATTTTTATGTATGATCTGATACATACAAAGACTGTATACAGGTTTCTGCAAATGTCTCCATACGTCACGTGTCATGCAGTCCAGTGCACAATGTGGGAATGTGATTTTTACAGATGAGCATTACTTCAAAGATGGCACCACACGTTATTTGTTGTTAGCTCAGTGTTGTAGTGAGCTTTAACAAACATTCAGTCAGGCATTTTCACTCATTCTGCCAGGACATTTTTGCTTTTTAGTTTTGATGCTTTAAGAACAGGTGAAACGTTTTGTTTTGTTGTGTTCAACGCTGCCTATGCACGCCAGCATAACGTAGACATGTTTTCAGTTTGGTTATGTTTCACGTGGAGACGGGGGACACTGGGGACATGTCTTTTCCTTTTTTTCTTTTTAAGAAGTCATACCTTTTTTGTTTCTTCATGCCAAGAGCACTCTGAAACAAAGTGGACTTGTACTTTCAGAATTGAAAACATTTGATATGGTGCACCACTGTTGTCTCACTTAGGTCATCTCAGAACGCACAGAAATCTGTGGGTCCTGGAGAAAATCTTTTAGTTTCACCCGCATTAAGAGATCCTCACTGATAGAATATTGCCATCATTCAGACCCAGTAATCACTGATTTTATTGGAATAAGGAGTCTTGATGGAGCACAGTAAGAGACAAGACAACTGTTTTTGAAAAGAGAGGAAAGCTCTTGGCTTTTTTTATACGATCTGTCAGAGGGATCATCCTTGTTTTTATTTACTTAACAAACTAAGCAGATCTAACTGTAATCTTTTTTTTTTCTTTTCTTAAATCCACTAAGCTTAAATCCCCCTACAGAAAGCAACTCAAAACACACACATATATTCTTGGGGATTTTCTACCTCTGTCATCTTTTATTGTTTTGATTTAGTATTTGTTATTAATACATGATTATTTCTTTTAACAGGAGGAAGAGGCCGAGTAGTTGAAGACAGGCAACGCCAATGATGTTGACTTACTGTTATCCAGGTAAAAAACACTTTACTTACTCACCGCTTATTTTCAGTGCCTTTGCTTTACCACTGGAGGGCAGTAACACATTATGTGAATTGGTAGCAAACATTACCACAGCATTGATGTTGCTTTTTATATTTGGCACTTATGTAACCAGATAATTAAAAAGATAAACAAGTATTCAGAACAGTGTTTTGCTTTTCTGCGGCTCTTTGACCCTGCTATCAAATCAAAGGCTACTGAATAATAAGAGACAATTACTCAACCTCTGCTTTATCCACATCCTTTACTGCGCCTATGAAGCAGCCAAACTAATGTTCTTGCATTTACATGTAAGATGCGTAAATCACACATACTAATCCTGAGCCTCTCCTTGCTTCACCTTGGTGTTTGTATGGACCTGTCGTTTGTTTCTTTGCATTGACGGGCACTTTTGAGATGCTCAGTCAGAGGGAACCAAATAATGCAGCAGTCTATTTACAAGGGACTGCAAACAGCTTCAGTGAGCACACAGAGTGCCTGGGGATCATCTGGAGCCATAATAAAAACATCCTTTTTTTTTTTCTTCTCCGAGGCAGTGGCAGTGATGATGATAATAATAATCCTAATCTTCAAAGCGCATCTTTTAGGCCTTCTTCTCTGCATGTCAGGCGTCTATGACCCACTGCAGGAAGAGCCACAGAGCAGGCTTTGAAGGAATGGCAATGCTTGTCTCCCGCCTTCCTTAGCTGTCTCCCAACCCCTGCAAGCCCCTGTCATGCCTTGTTAGAGGAAGCTGCTAAGTGAGCTTCAGATGTGCCTCCGGAGCAGCGGGCATGCTGGGTGGCACAGGCGTAGCGTTGGTGGTGGCTGCCTCAGCCACAGACAACTGGGAAATGTGTGACCTTGTTTTTTTTTTTTTCATCTGTTTGCCTTGTGTTTCAGCCTGAAGGAGCCTCCTATTCCGTCTCTCCCTGACCCCTGACGCTTGACTCCCTCAGCCCTCTAAGACAGCCTCTCCACCCCACCCCAAGGCCGCACTGGACCCCACTGGAAACCTTCGAACTTTCGGTCATGTGCTTGAAGGCAAAACTGAAAGTCCTACTCCCCCCCCCCCCCCCA
>JAVQJF010124483.1:0-21739 GCA_036023855.1 Gadopsis marmoratus | reverse complement strand
CACACACACACACACACACACACACACACACACACACACACACACACACACACACACACACACAGACAGACACACACACACACAGACACATTCCCTGCAGTGTTCCAGTTCCACCTGTTTAAGAGTCAGCACACTCGCGGCTCACACACACAAAGCTGCAACAGAAAGCCAATAAGAGCGCGAATATTATTTTAAGTGCATGTCAGCACGTGTGCTTTTGATTGACAGAGAAACACCTGTGCGGCAACCTTGGACACGTGAACAAAGCGCCGCAGACCAGCATTAATAAACTCTTCCCATCAACTTGTGCGCACGTGTCTCTTTTCCCGCAGAGCAAACATTTACCTGAAGGCCGAGATGGCTCTGAAGGGGGACGTACTCTCTGCTTGTGCTGTTGAATAGGGACACTCGAAAACACACACACACAAACACACACAGGAGTGAAGGGGTGAAAATCTATTAGACGCTGATGTGTGTGTGTGTAGCAGAAAGAGGGTAAGAAAGAGACAGGAAAGACGGGCAGAGGAAGGGAGAGAGAGGAAGAGCTGCTGTGAGTGGAATAGAGAGCAGAGGAGGGAGATGCCTGTCCATAAATGCTCCATGGCTGCTGAAGGGGGCCTTTGACTGAGTGAAGACCCACAGCTTCCCACCTCCGTCAACGCATCTACCCCCTCCAACAACAGGTCGACCCTGGCTGCGAGGAGCTGGAGGGGGGGGGGGTCTTAGCCTCGTGTATCAGTATTTCCGGGTCGATATTGCCTTTTCTTTTTAATCAGGCACCGGACCTCAGAGGTGGCAACCTGCGCTGCAGTTTTACTTTCTTTGCGCATTTAATTAATTTATGTCATTTTCCATTTATAAAACGGAACATCCAAGTCTCCCCTGCCGCAGGATAGGTGGACGGGTCATCGCAGCTTAAGCGGCAACTAATCTAGTTAAACGACTTTCAGTTAGTGCGTCTCAGAGATGTCGTCTTCTTGGCAGACAGAAGATTATTATTCCTGTTGGTTTTTTTTGTTTTATTGTCGTTGAAAATTGTACAGTAACAGTAAAAACCTCATAATATCATCTTAAAGCCCACAGGCTCAGCATCAAACCAACTGAGCAGCAGATCCTGACATGAGATCACAGTGCAGTGGGGGAAACCTATTGTACCGACGGCTTTGGAAACTATTTTGACTAAGCCTGTTTTCCTGAAATGATGCAAGTTGAAGCGACGCGCCAGTGCGGGAGTCATCTCAGCCCGTAGCTTGCATTTTCTGCAGAGTGGTGTCACTTTTTCACCAACTACAGCCCCCTAACACTATCACTAATTGGCCAATGAAACCCACCATGGTTGCAGTGAGTGGGTAGGGCTGCAACACCAGCAGGAAAACAAACCACTACGTCGAACTGAAAATGACTGCACCCTCAGCAGTCTGTGGGCACTGTAATACGGCCAGAAACTGATTTTCTTGACATACACGAGTCCTGTTTCAAAGGATTTGTTGAAAATCACCAGGGTATTCTGGTTGCTTTTGGGCAGGTTTGACCTAAATTCTTTCTGGGTCTGTTTGTGCAGTTGATTCCACAATAGCTCTTAGTAACATTTTACATTTGTTCTCCAAGTGTTTTCTTTTTCTTCTTCCATGTGAAAGCAAGTTGGCACATGCTGAATGAATGGTACTAATGGTGATGGCTTTTACATAAAGTGAGGTGCAAGTGTGCACCACTTCCAACAACATTGTTGGCTCGTGATGCCTTAAAAGGAAGCAATATATGCAGTATTTGCTGCCCTTCATCACTGACTGCATGTGTCTACAATTTGCGACCAAGGAGTCCCTAATTGATTTATTTGAATAATATTTAGAGATCACCTTTTATGTTTTGTGTCCTATTTATCCTGTTAATCATCTCACAATTTGCCTCGTGGATCCGCACGTTGCGGCTCTATTCAATATTTAAATGTTTGGGGTTGAGGCAGCACAGACTGGGGCAGGTGGAGGTGGAGGAGAGTGAGCGAGGTAATGGCCTGCAGTCCAGCAGAATGGGACTATGTTTTATTAACAGGGGAGGACAAAGAGATGGGTGGGGGTGGGTGTATCAGAGAGCTTCACCCTGAGCCCTTCCACCCGAGGCTGGCTGCAGCTCTCACAGCGACTCCCTCTTTCTTCCTCCATCACTACGGTTCCTTTCCCTTCCCCTCCGCACTCCTTTTGACCCGTGGGCTTCCACTCAAGCGCTGACCCAAATTAACTACACTCTAGTGTGTGCAATTACTGCTCGCACAGGCCTCTGGGTGGCACGGGGATCCATACTCCACCTCTCTGTATTTCTTGCGTTTTGCTCCCACTGCAGCTGTAAAAATGCCCCTTAATGTGTATAATTTTTGTGTGTCAACGAGCCGCTGAGTGACAGCAGGGATGGGGGGGAGGATGACAGTGAACACATTCTGAATTTGACAGCGCAATAGAGAACAGATTGTCAGATGGGAAAATAGGGAGAGGATGAGCTTTAAACAATGCCGCATCTCTGACGGGCATTTGGCTGATGTTCTAATCCTGTCAGCGCAGGAATTCACTGGTTACTTTGCTGGAAAAGCACTAATGGACTTCACTTATATAGTTCTTTTTCCAACCTTAACGGTTCCAAAAGTGCTTTTACAGATTGGTCTCATACACACACCGATGGCGAAGTAGCTGCCGGGCAAGGTGCCGGCCTCCACCGGGAGCAACTTAGGGTTCAGTGTCTTGACCAACACTTGGACACGTGGACAGAAGGAGGCAGATCGACCCGACAACCCTGGAATTAACGGACGACCCCTCCTGAGCCACAGCCGCCCAATATGTCACACCCTCCAAATCCTGCCTCGCCCCCTCCTGAGCCGCGACGACAACAGGAGCACTTTCCGGAAATCAAAGGGGCTTTCTGGGCCGGCCCCCGAAGGGCTCGGAGAGGCAAAGAAGAAGAAGAAAAATTCCAGCTCTGCAACTTCCCTTATTACCAAGCAAGTCTCTCTGTCGCTGAGGCATGCAAAAGTATAAACATAAGGCGGGGGGGGGGCACACGACAGAGAAACGGAGCTGAAAATCCACACACACACACACTGCCATTAAAATCCACCTGCAGCTGCTCTCTAATTGGGCCTCGGTAGCCGGCTAAAAAAGCTAACATCTAGTTAAGGCGATATAATTGGCCGCTCTGCTTTAGGAAAGAATGAAATAAATCACTTCTTCGTCTCAGGTCGGCCCCCGTCTCAACCGAATCCATTAGAGGAGATAATTGTCTTGGACGGCAAAGCGTTCGCTCAGCGTTGCCACAGCTGAGCGAGAGGCCACGGTTGGCTTGCAGTTTCAAAACGGACGTCTGCCATCGGACAGGTGTGGGTCCCTGGACGGCAGCATCAGGGCGACCCAGGCAGGGAGATTTTCATCTGAGCAGTGATCGGAAATCGGATGCTGTAATTGCCGTGTGTATGTGTTTATCTCCAGGCTTCGAAATGATTTCCCAAATCTCCATCGGATTGTTGTCGTTTTTGCCATCAAGATGACATTTCAGGTTAGAGGAGATGTAGTGTCCAGGTCAAACACTTATCAAGAAGAGGAATCACCTCTCATGGGGCAGTATATTGATTGCGCTTTTGTTTTCAAGGTGGTTTTATATGAAGGAGCAAACTGTTGCGACATCCTTTGTGTCTATCTTTGGCGCTAAACACTTGTGGCTCCCGCTCTTCCCCGGAGATCAGCTGTCAATCAAGCTGTGTGGGTGGCAGCGTGTCATGTCTTTTCTCAGATTTGAAGGTTTGATTTTTCTACAGGTGGCCCTCTTGTCTCTGTCTTTGCAGCCGTGATGTTTTGGCTGTAGGTTGAATCACTCTTGTGCTGCAGAAATCAGCGACTGACAGCAGAAAAAAGCTGTTTATTTATTTCTAAGGATGTGTCATGGCTGTGATGTTTCTAACCAATATTGCAGTTTAAATTTAAATTGTGTTATTGTGGTCTGTAAAGTATAAACCACGACATGTTTGCTAAGAATCACAAATTCATCTCATTTCTACATGAAAAGAATCAGATAGAATTCAGTAAGTCAGTGGACAGAGCCTTGCTCGCTGTTCCCGCCCGTTTCCAGTCCTTGTACTAAGCTGAGCTAACCGGATGCTTGCCGTTTCGACATATTTAGCTTACAGACGAGAGAGTGGTGTCGACCTTCTCACGTATATTCCAAAGTGTCGAGCTATTCCTTTAAAACCCGAGAGATTCTGACAACGCAGTTCTCCCTCAGATCGTTTTTCTTTAACCGTAAACAGAAAGTCTCGCTCTGAAATCTCGCGAGAAGTTGAGTTGTTGCAGGAGGACTTTAACAAACGGTCTGGACCAATTCCAAAGCCTTTGGAAAGTATTAGTCATGTCAACCCCAAAATTTGTAAAATAAATAAATAAATAAATAGGGCCCGGGTTTAAAAATGCCGCCGTTTCTCATTAAGAATTGTTTACGAAGAAAAGTACACACCCGCCCCTTCTCGTTTTTCAAAATCAAATAATACAGAGTGGGGAACATTCCTTGACAAGTGTAAATAGTGCAGACACCTTCACGCAGAGAGCATATTAACCAGATAGCATAGACAGCTGAGTGAATTTGTCATTATAGCCGCCAGCTTGCACTTTGATTTGCTGCAGCTTTAGCTGCTGCTAAATATGTAGGTTATGATAAAAAATGCGGCTCTTTCGACTTGCGAATCCCGTTTAGCTTTTGTTGACAGACAGCGTCCCTTCATCAGATAGTAGAAAATCCCCCAAATTACACACAGATCCTCCCCCTTTTCCATTGATGTTGTTATTTTCTTCATATTTTGAATGATTTCCAGGCCACGAAACGAACAGAGACTCTTACGTGGGATATCGTTCGTTAACAAAGATATTAGACGTATTCTGTGCATGTGTGAGTGCGTGTGAGAGAGTTTAAGCGTGCGTCTCAGCAGCTCATGTTGGCAGGCTGCATCATTAAGATAAATGACATAGCGCGTCCCCTGCCAAAACACAGACACTGCATCAAACCCTTCTTGGCGCTTAAGGTTGTGTTTTAGCAAAAGGACCATTTTCTGTTTACCCCTCTGGCTCTCTTTGTCTCATTCTCTCTGTATCTCTCCCTCCATCTCTATCTCTCTCTTTCAGCACAAAATGCCAAATTGCTCCATTTCTCAGTGCCCCCCCCCTCTCCTTTTCCCTGCTCATCCACTCATCTGGTTATTAACTCCAAACACATTAAACCAACAGTAGTGCCACAATATTCCCCAGACCATCCTAGTCGGAATAAAACGCGCGCGCACACACACACACCTGGGTCAAATTGCAAAATGGATTCTGCATGACGCTCAAAAGCGACACAATTTAATGCTTTAGGTCCAAAAACAACAAAATCTGAGAACGTATTAAAGGAAACCAAGCCGACTCTCAAATTACTTTCTTTGACTGATGAAGTTTTGGCTTCCAACTCGCCTAAACATGCTTAAAAAGTACTCAGTCAAAGTATTTGCAATATGGATCTTTGGATGCCGATATATTTGGAATGATGATATTCTTTAATGCCAAAGAATATTCAGCAAATGGCTCCTTGTTTGCTCGAGGAATTTTATTCTAGTCGGGCTGAAGAAGCCTCTCAAACAAGGCTTTCGATGACAATAATAAAATGGGGGGGGGGATTACACTGATTCACTGATATATCCACTTTCTGCCTTGACGTGCAAAACTATCGCAGCCATAGCTCTGAGCAAGCATTAAGTCTTGGGTTTTTATCTTCGATGTGCAGTAATTAATCATTAATTTATTCATAGCTGTCCCACTCCAATGTCTGCCCGAATCTGCCATTTTAAATTCATATTTTACAACAAACTGGACATGGTAAAAGGAAAATATTACAGGTTAAATGCTTTCAGATGTGTAACAGCTTTGGGTCAATCAGCAGATGTAAAGATGTGAATGCACCGAGCTCCTACTGATGCAACGCACGCTGATGTATCGGAGCCGTAGACTCAAAAGTTGGGCCCTAGTTTTGAGTTGGACTTGACAACTTTGAGGCTCGACTTCAGGAGCCTTACAAGCAAATTGCATGTCACACTGTTCGAGAAGGGTCTAATAAAGTCTTTGCAATCTGTGTCAGACTGTACCACATCAATTTTGAGGCATGTCAGATTGTACTGTGAAAGCCTTTGTCAGCAGACACGTGTCAGCAGCTTTCATGGTCGAACCAAAAAACAAGCAAGTGAACACGTCAACATGTCTGCCGTGAAGAAAGCCCACGGATCGGTTCTTTAACACGGGTCATTGCAGCGGTCACATGGTGAGATGTTTGTCCCCATTGAACACTTGTAATCAGCTGTAAATGGACGTCCATTGTCCAAAGATTTCACCACGTTTATCCGAGTCTCTTTGCACCTCAGGCTCAGTCTGACCTAAAAGTATTATCCTAATTTCCAACATTTCATTTTGAAGTTCTCTTGTACTCGCCAAATCTCCGCTGTCAATTAAGATTCTTTACCATGTTGTGCTGTTGCCGAAGGGCCAGCTAATGAGCAGAAACACAATGGAGAGAGGGAAACGGAGAGGTTGCTGGAGGAGTTGCAAACGCTTGTAGCTGCAGCGCTGGAACTTTCTCCGCGTCTCAGTGGGACTAACAAACTCATTTAAATCCAAGCCGCTATATTTCCCGAAATGAGTGCGCCTGGGTCGCCACTGGGGCTCAAATGGGCGAGATCCTTTTCAAACAACACCGTCGCTATTTCAAAATAAGGAGAGGCCACCGTTTCCCTGACACCGCGGAAATTACCATTGGCTCCGGCACAACAAGTGAAGCCGGCGAGGAGGTCGTCGCAGCTCCTCGTTGCAGCTCCGGGTGCAGATGAGGCCAGCCGGCTTACCTAACTATGAGAAAACAACAACAGCAGTGCTCAAATCCTGCGAATAACAAGCCAGTAAGAGCCCAATCAAATGCTACATTTCCTCTTAAAACACTCCACCTCGCAGCACAGAAAGAGGGGCCGCAAAAAAAAACGAGGCATGTAAAAGAGAGATTGTCATTCAGGGAAGGGAAAATAAAAGCAATTGTAGGTGGCTGTGTTTTTCTATCCCCTGTTGAAGTGTTGGTGAGCGATACTCTTGACTGACCAACCACGAAAACAACCCATTTCAAGGGTATTGAAGATGAAGCAGGAGATATGAGAGAGCTGAAGGACAGGAGGAGGAACTGTGGCCCTTTTTTTTTTATTTCTCCTCAGAAGCAGCGAGAGGGAAAGAGGCGGGAGAAAAGACGGGTGGGGAGAGGAGGAATCATCTCAAGGCTAAGAACACACAAGCACAAAGCGCACGACAAGTGTGTTGGTGCTCAAAACTGAGTTGATTTGGGTGTCGGCTGAACGCTGTCTTCAGGCTTTCATAAGCTCATATGACTCAGTCAGAATGAGAGGAAGCCAGCGAGGAACAAAGCGCAGAGGAAAAACTAAAAACAGAAGCAGACTGAGATGGAGTGTGCAGGTGCAGAGAGGTGAAGGACGCCGTACCTTTAATCCACTGAACATTGAGTTCACGCTGAAAACATTCATCTCAATAGTATGTCATTATTTAGAATTTCTGTCACTTCCTGGGTCTCTTTGAAATATCTTTTACGCTCATGTGGGGAATGTAGGATGGTATAGTTTCTGTGCAGGAAAACACACGAAAATAATAAGACAAACTCTGTAAATTGCATTAACGATGCCTGTTTCTACCACAGATCCCCCCGATTGCCGACTTGTCGCTACTTTCATGTACAACTAATCTGCTTCAGCAGGAAACCGAATTCCACCAGGGCCATGACTTCACTTTAACAGCATAAGAAAACATTCACATTGAACGTATCGGGAACATATTTGCACGCATGGCAGGGGGATCGCCGACCCTGTTCGCATCAAGACCCCACACGGCAGCTGCGTTATACGCCCAACGTTACTAGGTGGTGCAAAATGAACAAAACCAGGTGACATGCAGTAGCTTTTGGGACCCGTTGAGGATGCGGGGCCCTTGGGCAGATGTCTTGCTTTCCCCCAGTTAGAAATCCAGCTTGGATGTTTGCATGGAACACCGTCAAACTGTTTCTACTCATGGCCATGTGCACGCACTGGCCAGCAGAGGCATGGTGAGCTTTGTATGGCCAACGCTTCATGCAGATCTTCCCTTCTTATCACGTATGCGCCGTAGAAGACGGTCACACTTCCTGGACTGGAAACAACATAATCCAGGCAGCAATTACGTGTCCTCCAACACGTATCTGACCAGGCAAATTTGCAGTATTTAGACGTATTTTGTGGAACATATGTGGATTTATGACATTAAAACATCACCAGGTGTTCCGAGACAATGTATGATGAAGATCATCCTGCCCAAAACTGATAAATCCTTTTGCTTCTTGTGACAACCTCGAAACTTCTCTCGAAATTTTTGCTTCACAGTCGGATGGAAGCGCCACGTCCCTCTTCCTGACGTCCTCGCTTTCTTTTCCTCTCCCTTTACTTTCCTCCCACTCTCCGTGTCTCATCAGGAGTGTCCTCAGCCCCCACTCTGGCTGATGCCTGTTAATATGGCAGCGCTATTGTCTGCCCGTTCGTTGCTGCTGTCTCTATTGTTTGTTCTCACACTTGACGAATTCATCAAAGGGAAAAAGAAAGGGAATGGGAGAAAATAGCTGCAAATCATGCCGCTTCGCACAATTGACTGTGTAAATCCGGCTGGGCGAGTCTTTGTCTTCCAATGGTGCACGAAATGTGTGTATGCTTGTGTAATTCTGCACATTTATCATTTGTTCTGCCATTAACTAGATGGGACGGCCCACTCTGCCACTGACTATCTGGGTTCATGTAAGTGTATTATGTGTGCATGTCGGGATGTTAGTATATATATATATATATATATATATCTTGGTATATTGGTATGAGTGTCTATTTGTGTGTCTGGGTCCATTCGAATCCTTCACTTAAGTTAAGGTAGCAGCAATAAAGTTTAAAAAATGCAAAGTAAAGTTTACATTAATAGTAATAATAGTCAAACTTTCAGATAAAAGAAAGGAAAGAAGGAAAAAGATGGAATGAAGAGATTAAAGAATGACAGAAAAAGGAGGAAGAAGATAAGGAAAGAAGGAAGAAAGAAAGCAGATTGGAAAAGGGGAAGGATGAAAAAAGGAAGGAAAGGGAGACCAAGTAAGAAGAGGAGAAAGGAAAGAAATGGGGGCAAAGAGGAAGGAAAGAACAATGACTGAAAAAAATAGTGGAATAGAGAAAGAAAAGGAGGGCAGAAAGTAGAAAGAGGAAAAACAATGAAAGAAGAGAATAAACAAAGACAGTAAAACAGAAGAGGAAGAAAGAAAGCAGATTGGATAAGAGGAAGGAAAAAGGACAAAAAGAAGGAAGATGAAGACAGAATGATAGAAATTAAGGAAAAAGGAAGGAAAGGCAGATGAAGCAAGAAAAGATTTATAAAATAAAGAAGAGAAAGAAAGAAAATGGCAGCAAAGAGGAGGGAAATAGAGAATGAAAGAAGAGAATAAAGAAAGAAACGGGAGGAAGAAGATAAGAAAAAAAGGAAGCAAAGAAGAAAGCAGATTGGAACAGAAGGAAGGGATAAAGGGAGGAAAGGGAGAGGAAGAGGAAAAAGAAAATAAATCAGGTCAAAGAGGGAGGAAAGAAGAATGACTGAAAGAAATAGTGAAATAGTGGAATAGAGAAAGAAAAGGAGGGCAGAAAGTAGAAAGAAAAGAAGAAAAGAAAACAGAGGATCAGAAAGGATAAAAGTGCAACCAACTCCTCCAGGCATCAGAACATCAGCCTACAACAAACGGAGGGTCTGCTGTACCTTTGCTCTGTGGAGGGTTCTGGCTGCGGTCTCGGAGGATGTTGATCTGGTAGACGGCTCCGTACGGCTCGAACAGCTCCTTCAGCTCCTTCTCCGACCAGGAGCGCGGGATCTGGCCCACAAACATCTTGATGGCGTCCGGGTCCGGCTGGTCCGAGTGCTCCAGCGCCCCGTTCATCTTCCCGGCCGTGCCGTTACTGTCGGGGGAGGCAGAAGGCAGAACATGAGGCGCTTAGACGTACACCGTATGTATACAGCTCGAGACTCGCGGCCCCAGCGGCCTGCTGCCATGTGCTCCGATTGCATCTACAAAAGGTTGTTTTTTTTTGTAGAGTTCCATTTATTTGCACGTTGCAGAATCACACAAAGGGCACGGGAAGTAACAGAAAGTGTAGCATCGCTGTGCTGCGAAAACCTCCACATTGCAAACTCTTCAGAAGCTAAGAGAAACGGCTTTGGTGTTCAGCTTTGTGAAAGACCCTTAGAGGTATTTCTGACGTCACCAAAACGGGACACATGCGGCTCTCACCGGCCGGAGACACAGCAGGAGGGGCAGAGGAACTCACCTCTGCCAAAATAATACAAAGCGGTATCCACAAGACAGAGAGAAACACACACAAACTAGAAGCAGAGGTTAAATATATATATATATTTATATATATATATTTTTTTTTTTTTACACACTGTGATGCAAGTTTAAAACAGCCTTTAGACAATCAAAGGGACTCACTGAGAAGCACACCAATGAAATCCTCTGGGCAGCTCCATCCAGCAGACAGAGCGTTTCGACACGGGTTTTACAGACTGACATCTTTTCTACATTTACTGGCCCGGACACATATCAGAAAACTGACATATCGCCTCTGACGGTTTCTAATAAAGATGCAGCGACGGATCTATTCACAATGCCAGTAAGTCCAAAGGGCAGGACGGAGCTGAACAGGGGCTGTATTCCAGCACAACGGACAAAGGCCACATACACAGTACATATGTCCCTGCAGCGCGTCGACACGGGGTCTGGCGTGGCGAGCAGCGGAGACACGTTGGGAACGGACGTAGGCCTGCCTGTCCAACGCACTGCACGTGTGAATGTTTTGTGCACGAATGAGCGCCGGATCAGCGGCGTGCTAACGTGGGGTTGTGTGTGAGGGATTAGGCCGCAGAAACCAGCACAGTAAACCTGCAGGCCCTCTAACGGGACACAGATGCGTTCACGCCGATCGGTCGGGTTGCATTTCCACATCTGGAATGCACACGGAATGAGAGGTGGAGCGCCTCTCAGCCGTTTCACCGCAGAGCTGCGACACTTATCTCCACAAAACACACACGTCGTCTGTCCACGCGTTTGGAAAGCTAACTCGAGCCGCGGAGTCTCTCTCTCTTTTTTTCCTTTTTGGACGAATAAACGCGAGGTTTTTAACAGCGAGGCCCGTATGGAGATACGCACGAGGCAAAGTGTGACTGTGTTTTGAGTACAATCAAATGCAAATGGATACAAACACACACACATACACACACACACACACACACACACACACGAACGTCACTGCCATCAAGGCCTGTGGTCTATTTAAGATGGCTGAAAACGAATTTAATGAAACCAAAGTCAGTGGCTGTGCTGTTTCATTGCTCCACTTTGCCTTTTGTTATTCTCGGCTGGAGAGAGAAAGAGCATTATCTTAAGAGGCAGAAAACTAAACAAAGCCAAATCCCGAGCTTGGTTAGCTGACAACACTAATAGCACCCTATAAAGCTCAGCGAGAGGGAAAGAGAAAGGAGGCAAGGACGGAGGGAGGGGGAAGGAGAGATATGGGGAGAGAGCGGGGAGGGAGGGAGGGAAAAAAAACATCCAGACCTTTGAACGCGAGCCATCCATCTCTTGCAGAAAGAGCCAAGGCGCTCAGCAGAAATGCCCAATTCTTTAAAGGACTTAAAGGACATGTCAAATAAAACGCCAGAACCGGAGAAGGAGTCAACGAGCCAAACCACTGCTAACAGTCCTCGGGGCAACAACCGTTCCTTGCTAAGCTGGCCGATAAATTGTGGGGGCCTTGGCGCTGAGGGAGCCCCAAGGGTGGTGGCTGATGGGGGGGAAACAAGGGAGGGAAGGGAGGACGGGGAGCGGCGGTGGTGGCGGCGAGGAGTTACTGCCCCTATCACTGGCTGATGTTTGGCCACATCAACGGCGCGTCCCACTCCTGACGAGCGCCGGCAGTCGCTGGGTTCAGACTGCTGCACATCATCCCTTCGCCCTCTGACACACACACACACACACACACACACACACACACGCACACAGAGCCGATGTGTGCGCGAGAGCAAAAGAGCAGAAGAAGAGAAAGAATGGCTGGAGACAATCCCTCATTGTTGGCTGTTTATGTGAGGCCTGCGGGGACCGAACGAGTCCACGGGGGGAGACGATACAATAGCTGGGTGTCAGAGCAGCGCCTCCCTCGTCCAGGACACCGTCCGCCCTGTGCTCCCTCCGCCCGCTAAGACAATGAATAGCTTCACACTTGCAGCCACAAGGCGTACGACGGCTTACAGAACTGCCTTGTGTAGATTGCATGCTCCGTCTTTTCCCGAGGTGGTTGGAAGTAGGTGACTCTCCTCACTACAAAGGAATGCGGCGCCTCTTCCACTGCCCCCGTGGCCAAGACTGACAAGGTGTTATTGCAAGCAGACAGAGCTTTAGCGTGTGTGTGTGTGTGTGTGTGTGTGTGTGTGCGTAGATGTTTGTGCGACTGTGTGAAGCTCAGCAGGAGTGTGTCCTGGGGCTCGGATTAAGTCGTTGAGTGGATCCACTCCTGCCATGGCCTCTCCATCTCCCTCCCTCTTCTTCCTCTTCTTTTCTCTTTCTCCCCTCTCAATTTGAGCCAATTGTTTGCCTTAATAGCTTAACTATTGCTTCCATCACTCCAGTATCCCTGCAGCACAGGGCCATGACTGAGCGTGTGTGTGTGTGTGTGTGTAGCCAGACTGCAAAAAAGTGTCTGGATAGGTCTTGGAAGCAGCTGCTGAGGGCTGTTATTCCCTCACCTCACACTCACATTAGACAGCAGGCTCGTTCATCCAAACTACAGCTGCACGATATTGACCATAAAACCTTATGACGGTAATTTATTTATTCATTCGTCGTCTTCATTTCACATCCACAGCTCTTCAGATCTCCCGCCCCATTAAAAGGAATTGTTTTAACATTTTCGCCCGTACACTAATTGGCTTTCTTTCCGACAACGAGATGAGAAGATCAATACTGCATTAATGCCGTGCCCGTCAGGATGTGGTTAGCCTAGCTTAGCATAAAGGCTGGAGGCCTAAGTAAAAAAAAGTATGCCCTCCTCGTTTCACCCGTACATGAACTGAAATCCTCCGGACGCTGCGCCTGTCTAGTGATCAGATTTCTCTCTGACCCCAGTCCATCGTTTGATGGACTGACAGCACAGTGACAGGACCGGATTTGTATTGAGACAGAACCGTTTTTCCTTATAATGCAAAGGTTTCTGTATAGTACAAACAGTCAAAAGGTCAGCTACGGAAACAACTAAACTTACGCAGACTCATAGAGGTACTTTTTAGTTTAACTAAAAGTTGTTCAGCTGAATGAACGTTGCTTTCATTGCTAACAGAAGTCTCTTTGTCTTTGTCATGCATTCACTTTTATTATGGCGAATGTGTTAGCAAACAGTTGCCTATGTAGCGATCCAGCAGACACACATTAGCATTCATTTGGAGCTGTGTTCCTGTCCAACACTGATTCTCCTTTTAGATCTGTTTTGGTCTCCACCAACTCCTGAGGGAAATATCGGTGCAGTTTTTTTAGATGCTATGCTACGTTCACCTGCTAATGGCTGAATTTCCTGACACTTGGTGCTTGACCGGTAGCATACAGGTCTGTATATTATCAGAGCTTTTTGCAGATAACAGCCGCCAGGAAACCATGGTTGATGAGAGCGATGAGACGCAACCGAAGCCGCAATGTTGTGGGCCTTAACACCAAAACAAATGAGCTGAAAGGCGGTTAAAGGCCCCGTGGAGCTGAGAAGGACTGCAGAGTCAGGCGATAATTCCCTGTGGGTTCGTCACCAAGAGCAACACATTTCATGTCACATACAGTCACGTGTTTCATCATCTACACACATGGAATCCAAAAATCTTTTAATATTTGAAATGAAACAATCCCATCGTCATATTTGTTTGCTGTCTCCTGGCAACAATTAAAAAGGCTTTCGAGAGTCTGGAGATGTTTGGTTTACGTACTTTGAAAGTGCTTGAAAAGTGCTTAAACTTTAGCTGTAAGAACCCCAAGTCAGTGAGGGGCTGTAACTGTCCTGTGCTGCATTGCTGCAATGGGCCAACAACACAAATCAAACTATTTATGGTGGCTATTAAAGGTAGCAGGAATAAGGAAAAGAAGCTGATGAAGAGTAAACAGTGACGGCTACTGATGAGCTACCTGGATGACATTAACGGCCTGTTTGCTTTGTTCGCAGCTGGAGTCCAACAGACGGGGATCTGCGCAGCAAAAAAGGCAGAGAGGACGGGGCGAGGTGGCTGAGAGTGGGAATAAAGGAGAGGGAGGGAGTGCCGGGGGATGGATGCAGATGAGCCAGGTCTACGAGTAAGCACAGCTCAGGGCTCAGCATGGGCTCGCTCAGAAACCAGGCGCCCGTACGCACATGCATACACACATATCACACACACAGGCTACACTTCAGGATGGCTGCGTTGATCCCCCTGCTGTTTTCCCCTTCTGTTTCTGCTCTAAAACACACATCCTCTCAGACTCCCTTAACCCCTCAATCGCAGCACACACACACACACATGTCAGTGGGTTCATGCAAGGGCCGAGCTGTCGCACACTTCTACTCATTGGCGGCGTGTTTGCAGGGTGTGTAACAGTCCCACAGGGGAACTACTCTTGTTGACAAGCAGAGTGAGAAACATCAGCCCCCCCCCCGAGGGAGCGGGGCGACCAAGGTCACACACGACATGTTAACACACACCTACAGACCTGGACAGTCGCATCTCCTAACACGCACACACACACACCAACAGATGCTGAAAATGCTGAAACAGGAGCACAAGCACATCTGGACACACACACCGATAATTCGACATTATCACTTTCACAGGAAATTCATCGTGACATTATAATCATATCACGTTATCATTTTACAATCCTGGATGTCAGAGGTTCCCAATCTGGGGGTTGAGACCCCAGAAGGGGTCGCGAGACGCATCCAAAGGTAAGGCAAGGTAATTACTGGGGTTCAACATGGATACTGGATAGTCTTACCTCTTTAGAAATTGTGAAAATAATATCTTTTACGTGCTCTTCTCACTGGTTTAAAGCGGGCGGGAATGCCATATTCTTCCGTGCACCAATCAGGTTTTAGCAACGAAAAATCAAACCACAACCACACAGTCCTGATTAGCTGAACTTTTGAGTGTTTAACACTTAAATAACACCTGAATAAGTTTTTGTGTTTTACTTCGATTGTTCCTCATTTAGTCACGAATATTTAATATCACAGAGAAACACTGCGCGTAGCCAAGTTTTCAAGGGCTTAAAACGTGGTAAACACAACCCCACTCCAAGGCACAACTCGGTCCCAAATGGGGCTAATGCACACCTAAGCACACAGCACCGGTGTGCGCACAAGCACAGACATGCACATCTAGAAACGCACACACAATTCATTTCATAGTGCTGAATATTTTCTGCTGCTGTATCGAACTGCAAACAAGATTAGCAACTTCACCGCAGCACACCATAAGAGGCGTGCTTTCTCCCCCGCTCGAGTCCCACCCTGCAACTGATTTTGTCATCGGCGGTGCGAGGCGGATTAGTGACTCAAACTAAATGAGTGGCGTGCTGTATCGACTGATTTATTTGGAACGCTTTTAGTCTCTTCTGTAACCGAGTTACGGCGAGGTAAACTGGCTCCCGGGGGCCCTGTTGGAGCCAAACGAGGGAGTGTGATGCCACGCCTGTGATTCACTTGAACTTTACAATAAACAATATTCCGCCCACCCCGGGTAAGAGGACTGGGATGACAGCCACTGGTACGTACTGGATACAGCACCTTTCATATATTCATTAACAGTGTGTGTGTGTGGGGGGTACAGCTTTGATGGAACTAGCATTTATGAATAACTGTGACCAGCTGAAAGAACTGGGTATATGTGAGACTGTATGATTACCTTTATGTGTGTGTGTGTGTGTGTGTGTGTGTGGTTGCCATGGAGACCTGGCAGTACATGCGACGCAGGGAGACGATCAGATAAATGTCACAGTAGCTAATGAAGCTGCACCGGTGCCCCGACGCTCAGCTAGCTCTGCGCTAACGAGCTACCAAGCGCCGCCGCCTGCTAATGAGAGGAGACACACACACACACACGGTATGAAGATAACACACTGATGTGTGACACACATGGATACAAGTGAAATGGGTCTCTTTTTCCTGCATGTATAGAAGAGCGGAGGAGGCCGCAGGAATAAAGCTGGACTGAGCAGCAGTGTTGGGATCTGTGGCGAGTAAAGCTGTCTTGATATCGAATTAGATTGAAAACGAATGACAATGTAAAACCTTGCTAAGCAGAAAAGACGTCTCCTGGGATGAAAATGCTTAAATGCTTTTTTGTAAACGCAGGCAGTGCAGCAGCTGTTGGTAAAATATGAGTTATATGAAAGGAAATTCCTCCATTCTATTCGGCAAAACCTGGGAATTGTTCCTCATCTTAATCTGTTGGCAGTCACACCTTTTATGTTGTCTGTGACGTCAATAAAGGACCTAAGTAAGTTATTTTGAATGTGGATGTCATATATGACCCCATCTCAATAAGGACACAGTTGAAAAAGCTGAAATGTCTGTTCACAAGCTCGAGAATGAACCTCCACATACATATATATGAATACCTTTAATTGTTTGGCTTTTTTAACCAGCACTGCCAACACTTTTAAATTAAATTAAACATTAGCTGTAGCTATAAAACTAATAAAACCTGGCCTCAACTCAGTTGAATGTTTGATAATTTGTTGAATGTTTGAATTTTAAATAACTTCTTCAGATTTTAAGTTACTTACAGATGTTGAAAGCTGAACCTTAATAGATATTATCAGGGATAGACGCTAATATTTTCCTGCGCGGGCTCCACGGGTCACCAAGCTCCTAAATTTGGTGACCAAAGTACATTCTTGGTGGCCCTAGAAGTTATGTGGAAAAAAAAACTTAATATAGAAAAGGCAATTTAAAGCAACTCGAAGTTCCCGGACTCTTACTTCAGATCTGGGATGTTTGTGGACCTGTATCGTTGCTTGGGGAAGGCAAAGTATATGCAGCATTGGGATAAAACTTGGACATTAACTTGGTTAATGTCAAACCCTTAATATAGTAAGTCGATTCAAAACTATCAGATTTGATCAAATGATACAGAATCTCAACCCGATCTGTATGTGTTTAATCAGTCTTATTGGCTCAGTTGTGTTTTTCCTTCCATTTTCGCTTCGCATGCTTCCACCGTCGGCACAACCCAAGCCGCTGTGCGGTAATAGTGTCCTCCTGCCGCTGGATGCACGACTAAAATCCAGGTGTGAATCGTCTTAAACAGACGTTCTCCTTTTTGAAGGCAGGCATTTTCCCGGTGAAAAACATTAGCAAGTGTTCTATATGAATAACTGTGAATGTATCACAGCGGAGAACTCAAAAGAAGGCCGCAACACTGGTATTGACAATTGGGCATTTGAATAACTCCGCTGCATCTCCATTCAAGCCGACGGTTTTTTCTGAACTTGGTTTAAAGATGTTTCACTGTTCCTGGAAAAACGTGCTATGTATCCTCTCCAAGGCGGTACGAGTCTTACTCCACTGTCTGGCACGTTGTTTAAGTTGCAGAAAGAAACTTGCATTTGTCACAGTGCCACCCACTCCCAGACAGACACGCCGCATTTCATGTACTCTCGAGAGCCTCGAGGAACAACAAGGGGAAGAGCAGCGTCACCTGCGGAGGAGGAGATCCACTTAGAGCGAGGCGCACTTACAGTACAGCTGAACTCTGAACTGTAGAGGAGTGCTATCTATAGCCGGATGTTATTTAGTACTGTGCACATCTCTGTAGACCGAACACCTTTTGATTCTCTTGGAATACTGTGACAGAGTCAATTCAAGGAAGTTTTAAGAGCTGAATTTGTCAGTTAACGGATCAGTCGATTGATACAGAAAAGAAAAAAAAATCACCTGGCAACTAGTTTCACAATAAATTAATAGTTCAAATCAGTTTTCAAGCATCATCTTATTTTTGTGCTATATGATAGCATACTGAACAAATTTGAGCTTTGAGGACTGAAACAGATTGAAAAGAGATTAATACATTTTATTTCAAATAATCGGAAGACGCTCGACAAGGAGAGCAACTGTTAGTTGCAGCCCCAAGAAAATAAAAGGTCTGACAACTATAATGGACCTTTTTCTAATGTTTTACAGTGTACACAATGGTACTGGGCATCCACTGATTAATTGACAAAGTATTCAGCAGATGAATCGATAATAAAAACAATGCTTTTTTAATAATGCTCGCTGTATCTGGAAAACAGATTTAAAGGAAATCAATGGCTGCTAGAAACAGTGGACAAGAAATACAATGGTGGTTTGGGCTAAAGAGGGATAAAACAGAGAATTACTTTAAAACATACATTTGAAAGCAGAAAAGCAAACATGTTCTCCACATAATATACAGGCCTCGCACTCTGGTCTATGTATTTACCCTCCTAATGAACTTTTATTGGGGGTTAAACTGAACCTGGACAATGTGAAATGTTTTCCTGCCACCTTCGATAAATTTAAATGTGCGAATCTGATCAGGATCAAGAGGGTTGCATCTGACGGGAGCGTGAATGTGGTCGCAGCAAACATTGCGTTTTGACAACAAAGGGGATAAAGGAGATTGTCTCATTGGAAAAGTGAAACCTTGGCCCTGCAGGAAAGGTCACCAGGTCGCTAGAATCAATCACGCTCTTCCTCTTCGGGGGTGTGACCGAGCAAAGCAACTTTCACGCACATCTGGGCACCAGGTTTTCAAGCTTACAGACATACAGATGGAGGTGATCACATAACCCTCTGCTGAGGATAAAAATAAATATATTCCCACATGGTATCAAACATTAATATCGCATGAATCAAACCATAATGTTCTTCTATTTCGGGGCCTGAAACTGCGTTGTGGAAAAACCTGCTTTAGTTGCTCGCACTTCTTCGACAGTGCAGTTCCTAGAATTATCTCCCTAAAATTATGCTTTCTAGCTCACGTCAGCCTGACCTGGACTTTCTGTGTGTGTGTGTGTGTGTGTGTGTGTGTGTGTGTGTGTGTGTGTGTGTGTGTGCGTGCGTGCGTGTGCACGTGCACGTGATAGAGGGAGGGAAGGGGAAAGGAATTAGAGCATCTTAAAGCCTCAACACCAGATTGGTCAAATCCAGGCAGCAGCAGCAGCAAAATTCCACCCTAATCTTTAGCACACTTCCTCTCTTCTTCACCCCACCCTGCCTCATTCCCGTATCTTGTTGCTATGGGAACAGCAGTGTCGGCGGGGCATGTGGGTGAGGGTAGCAGGGGGTACTGGGTGTTGGGTAGGCGGGTGTCTCTGGATGAAGGCCCACACGCTCTGTGCCCTCGTCTCTGTTAGATTTTTTTTCAGACTCTCTTATCTCTCGGAGAAGAAGCCTTCAGCGCTTCCCGTCTCTCCTCCTCCTCCATCACCTCCCCGTTCCTCTCGCATCAATCTCTCATGTTTTGCGGGGCTTAATGAGAAACAGCTTGTTTGTGGTGTGAGCCTGCGCGCGTGGCCGTGCGTCCGCGTGCGACCGTGTGATGAAATGGCAACGGCTCTGATTGTCTGGCATGGCGCTGCGGCTGCATTCTGCCAAAAGTCATCATCTGACTCGCCGACGGGGATGATGGCCTATTTGACTAATGCTTCTCCACAAAACGGGCCAACAATGTCGATCCAACTAACAGAAGAAAGAGCGGATGGGGGGGTGGTGGAAGGGGGATCATATCAGATTGGTACCGCTTCAATTCAAACGTCCCAGATTTGGGACGCCGGTCAAAAAAAAAAAAAAAAAAAAGTCACCAGGGCCTTCGGAGCATCCTTTGACTGTGTGTTTTACGGTAAATCCTCCATGCTGTGCACCTGTAACACATGTAACACCTCCACCGCTGTGCCCTGCTTGAACAATAACCCCCTACCGCTGCGTTCACGCTCATCTGTCATGACGCCTCCGAAGGGGACGACGGAGCAGAAAACCACAGGGTGGAGACAGAAAATGGCGTAATAAGGACAGCGGAGAGACACAAAGAGAAACACGGAGCGAGAGAAAAGGCAGCCAGTTGTCAGCGACAGAACGCCACTGATTTAACAGCGCGAGTGCATTTGTTGTACTGACTTCGGCGCAATTACGTCCCATTGTGAGTAAACCTCTACGCCATTTGAAGCACAAAGGTTACAAAAGCCTGGATATTGCCTCTATTAGCATTTGGCTACGTTGCCGTTTTCACATATGACGGCAATAAAACAAAAAAACTCAAAAGCACACGTGTGCTGCCAACGCCGTGCGTCTGCCTGTTCCCTGAGGGCGCTCGGTGTGTTCCTGTGGCGAGGACAAGCTGAAACCGCCTCTGACACTTTAATAAACCACCATTACCGCTCGTCACACGCACACGCACACGCACACACAACATCAGGAGGGGAAGGAGCGGTGGTCGCGGCGGTGCGGGCGGAGAGGATGCTGGGAGCGAAAGCGAAGAGGTGAAGTCGAACACGGCGGAGACAGACAGCCCGGGGAAACCTACTTATTGGCCGGCATGGGGAGGCAGTGTTTGCGCGCGAGAAGCTGCGTTTTCCCTGCGAGGACACATCTGCGAGCTCTCGCTCGTGCTGTAATTTCCCTCGTAGATCATTTCATGGCGGTTGGAGCTGAGTGTGCATTTGACCTCAGGTCCCCTTTAAATACACAGTACAACTAGGGCATTTTGTCCACATGTACAACACATTCTTCTGCATGGCGTCACACACACACACACACACCAACTGCACTGATCGGCCCGGGCTGCTATCCAGCGTTTCCCTGCTGTGGCTCAAGTGAACGAAGCCACACTTTGCCGACTCCATCCACTCCTCTCTCCCATCATCCCGCCTTGTCTTTGCTCCTTGCCACTTTCGTTTTCGTTTTATAAACTCCCTCCACTGTCTCACGTTTGTCCTGGGACATCCGGTATGTTGCCATCTACAAAAAAAAACTAAAACATCCGACACGAATGGCCTTTCATATTCAATCTCTTGGTGATTACCAGGGATGCAAAATCACAAGGGTCCAAGTGTCATCAAATCAAGTTTCAAGTCCAAGCAAGGTTTCAAGTTTGGCGAAAATGGTTTCAAGTCTTCTCAAAACAAGACTCGATTCAAGCTTCGAATACGTACAGATACAGGTCCGGGTCAAGTCTTCCACTTCATTCAGTCTCAAGTCTTGTGAAGCCAAGTCCGAAGTTCAAGTCAGCTGGGACAAGCCCAAGTCTGTCCTTCCCTTTTCTATACAGTAGATTTACAAAGAATATCACTGCAGCGCACATTTCAGCTTTCACTTTGAAATCAACCGTAAATCCATTAAACTCTCGTACCACTGATTTCAGAGAACGTCCTTATTTATCTTAGGTTGGGGTTAAGTTATTAAATACTCATTAATTAATAGTTTTCACCTTCAACACTTTGATGTCATTCATCTATCCATTGCCTCTTTAGCTTTTTATAGGCCTTCCTACCTTCTTCCTGTCCCTCTCTGCTTGTCTGATTCCTGCAGCGTGCCGTCAGCATTAAGGAGGAAATCACTTTC
>JAVQJF010124475.1:0-19247 GCA_036023855.1 Gadopsis marmoratus | reverse complement strand
CCCTTAAAAAACACATTTGCATGAATTACATACATGCATTATGTTACATAGTAAGTAGAACACCGTGGCAAAAGTGTAGAATCCAAAACAAAGCCTCTGTTCCTTCTGGTTTCAATTACCCATCACATGACCTATCCAACCATCCATCCATTCATCTTCCTTATTTGCCTTGTGGCCCAGCCCTGCTATATCCCTCTTCTCCCCGCCAAAAGAGGACACATATGCAGCGCGTGAATAACTCCTTAGCACAGAGTTTCCACTGTTTTTCCCCATGAAAGGAGCTCTTGTCCCCCCCCTCCCGGCCATCCTGGAGGAGCCAAATGAACAGTTCCTTGGTCCCTCCGGGGCTCTTTGAAGAGCCGCTGTGACCGAACGCCTCTGGAGGACTCCTGCCTTGTCCCTGCGACTCGGGGCCCAGCAGCCCAGAGTCACAGGAAAGGTTCAAATATCACTGAGCATTCAAACGAATCTGTTTGAGGTATACAATAAGAGACTTGTGTCATGTACATCCTTTTTGACCTTATTGTTGATGTACGCTGGAATAAAACTATGGGAGAAGATGCCAAGGAGAGTAGGGACTTTGGGGCTCATTGTAAATCAATTAAATGAGGACTGACTTTTGATTTCTGGTTTGACTAGAGCTACATGTATTGCTTTTTTTATTCCAAAGAAGTAAATGAGGGAACAGCAATTTAATGATCATACAAAAATGGAAATCAAAGTTGCTAAAAACAAACCACAAAAGACAAAATATACCTTACAATTAACGTTTCTGCAGCTTTTCAGGCCCTTCTTTACAAAAATGCACTGTAAGCCTATAAAAACAGGCACAGGCCAGTCAGATAAAAATTGCCACTTCATAATTACACAATGATATGGTTTTAGGTATGCAATTGTTTCAACAGTGGTATCGTAGTATTGTACAATCCTTTCTGTGTGAGTTATTTCTTTATGGGAGGCAATAATAACAACCGGCGGGAACAAGAAGGTTACAGATTTCCTGTGCAGCTATTAATGCCATATAATTACACTCTGCGTCATGCAGTTAAGTGTTATACAAACAATAACATCAACAGAGAACAATTACAAAGCCAATGTAAACTTTACAGGAGGAAAGTACGCATAATGTAGGTTTGCTTCAGAGCCAAAAGTAAGCAACATACCAAAAAAAACCAAGAAAAAAGAAATGAGCAAATACAACATGAAAGCCAGTTCATTGACACAAAGGAAAACAGAAGAACTAAAAAGGTCATATAAGCACAGCTTACAAAGATAATAAAAAGTACACAATGTATACAAGTAGAAAATGTTGAAAAAATAACCAAAGAAATGTGTTGTACCTTGACACATAACCAGAGACAATTTATCAAATTAGCTGTGAATGTGAAATATTCTTATATGCCCAAAACATGCCAATGGCACGTCAACTTGCCGCATACATACCTATCATCCATTGTACACATCTCATGTTTTGAGTGCTACTTTCAAAAGAAGCCGTCCACCAATAGCTGAAATTAAAAAGGTGTTTCCTCCGTTTGGTTTACTCACTTTAGGATCGACACTTGAAATATACGTTGGCACAGCATTTAGGCAAACATAGCTTCTTTTTGCTTAAACTGATCCACAGTTGAGGCACATTTTAACACTTGAGGCACGGTACCACTTGGCCTTACAGCCTTACCCCAAAACAATGAAATTAAAAGCACCCTATTACTTCGGCATGAATCTACTAGCTTAAGATAATATGAATAGGGACAAAACATCTTTGAGAAATTTCATAAACACGTGAATGTGATGCGTTATTGATCTAGTTTCTCAACTAAACTGAAAGAGCAAATAAAGACATTTGGCAGTCTCCTTCTGTAGACTGATCTGGAGAGAATGCTACTAACAGCAATTATTGAGGATATTGTGGTGCAGTGTGTTTTCTTGAATGGAGCATAGGGAAACTGCAGATGCTGCTGTATTACAGAAAAAGTAAATTAGTTTAAAGTGATTTATAAGCATGGCATAAAGTGAGGGCATAGGATAGCTTGGGATTTGGCTTAGTGGTTTAGCTGACCGAGTAAACAGCACATTCTGGTGATTTGGTGTTAGCAGAAGTATGAAAGAGGTTTAAACCAGCCCTTTTGAAACCAACGCCAAAGCTCAGTGAGGAATTAAAGGTGACCTACAAGCACAAAAGACAATTAAGCCCTGAATGTAGCATAACCTGTGTACTTTGGTGTGTCGGATTTAGTTAAAGAGCAGCATTCTTAATAACGTGGCAACCTGAAATTTGCTCCAGTAGCGAAATAGAGAATCAAAAGGTGCTTTCTTTGCTAAAGTTCTCCAACAAATCACGCTGAAACTGTAAAAGTGTTCTTAATTGACAATAACTAAGTAGACCCTCATCTGCAATGACATCAAGAATCAGCATTATATCCAATTTAGGGTGACTTAAAAGTAGAACTGTATTTGTGCATGTTCCTTATAAATGAGAGGAGAAAAAAATAGCTTGCAATCCTCTGAGGATCTAATCTTCTGTTATTTTCAGTACCTTTAGTACCTGTGGAGAGCGTCCATAAAAATACAAATTTTTTCCCGATACCTGCATATCAAATTACAGTTATGCAACCTTACAAGCAATCCATATATAAATATAGTGGTGGACATGCTGCAGAGGAATAGAGATGATTGAACTCTGTATTATGTCTGTGCATCATTGTTCTCCCTGTCCGGCTGAGCCACAGGTTGCGGTGTGAGATTGATACGTAGTTGTTACATACAAAAGGATTCTGGAAATGAAATACAATGGTGTATAGAGGTCAGTATAATACAACTCACCAATACGACTCAACAGCGCCCTCGACTTAAAAGCCTTTCTCACTCTTGACTGGTCCTGAAGTCACAGCATGCCCACACAGAAAAATCTTTAAATTCCTTATTGAAAAACTATGCGCTTCACCTTCCAACAAATCCGTTTTAGTCTCTTTCGAAATCCATCACAAACGTTGGCCATTTGTCTTTTAAAAACACTTATTTCACTACCTGTGGCGGCATAATGGCTGTCTTTTGCTGGGGTGATTTACTTTCCGATGTATCCAAAGTGCCCTCCTTGCCTTTCTTCCTGGGTGGCTTTTTTATGGGAGTCTTCTTTGGTGTAGGATCCAACATTTGGTCCCCTGCCCTTGAGCCGTTCAAGTCCTGCTTCTCCGGGCTCTTGGCTTCAGGGGCCCCGAGGTCGGTGGCGACCGGTGCCACCATCTTCTGGAGGCTGACCGAAGTGGGCAGCAGGGGCTTGGTGGAGCCCTGCTGGTTCAATCCACTGGAGGGGGTCCTCTTGGCTTTCTGTGGAGGTGTTGGCTTCTCCCTGTTTCCCTTGGGTGTTGAGAGACCATTGGTCTTCGTCAGACCTGTCCCCTCATTCCTGTTGATGCTTTGGGTTTTCTCCTTGAGCTGAGCAGCCAGGAGTGTGGCAGCCTCAGAGTTCATATGAGGGTGGATGACCTTGGGGCTCTTGGGTGGCTCCCTGGGGGTCTCCTTTGGACTGTCAGCACTCTTCTTCTCAGACGAGGAGCTGTGAAAGCTACTTATCTTCTTGAGGGCATTCTGAACCACACCATTGATGTGTTCCATGTGACTGGGACTGCTGTGCTCGTCCCCGGACTTCTTACCTCGCAGAGGTCTGTGTTTGCTGGGGGAGCCATTGACGTTTGCCTCCTTTCCCTCCTGTTTCTTCTGTTGCTCACAACTCTTCTCCTTCATTTTCTGCCTCTCCTCGCTCTTGGCCGAGCCGTCGCTGGAGCTCCTCTTTTTCTCCTTCGGCACTGCAAGTGCCTTCATTCCTCCCTGCCCCTGCTGCTCTGGCTGGGGAGACCCTGTAGTATTTCCATGTATCCATGATATTTTGGGCTTAGTGGATGGGTCTGGTGGGCGAGGTTTGGGCTTGCCAGGTGAAGGTGGTGGCTTTCCATTGCGCTTAGCCTCTGGTGTAGGGGTGCCATCTCCATCCTTGCCGCTGCCATCGTCCTCCTTGGACTGCTTGGAGAGGCGGGCGATGCGGGCATAGAGGGCTGCGGTAGCGGACTCAGAGCCACTGGTGGAGCCTTCGCTGTCAGAGCATTTGAGCAGGGGCTGCTCGCTGCCATCTGGTTTTGTGACACTGGTGTCTTTCAGGGAGGTGTATTCCCCTGCATCCTCCTCATTTCGCACAGCTCCTGGCCTGTCTGTTGCCGGGCTGGGGCTGTGCTTCTCTTTGCCTTCATTCACAGATTCTATGGATCATTGCAAGATGGTATTAGTCAAGGATTACTTATCCAATATTCAAAATTAAAGTACATTTTGGTTATACGTTTTCAAACAAATATAAGGAAAGTATTAAACAGATCCTATAATATAAATATTCATGCCTGTTATCAATTCAAGTGAGATTATGCTGTATAACTTTAGACAGAAGAACTAACGCATTCTTCCTTTAACAAATGTAAAGTTGCAATTAATTGGACCATGGCTTAAATCAATGCACTTGGGGGTTTTGGCTAATACAGCCTTACTAGCTTATGGTGGCTAACGTTTGAGTAGGTTAGCTAGCTTTCAATACAGTAGATAACGCTTGTGTCACTGATCTTACGGTATTTCAGATCACCAAGTTGATGATTCTTTACTTGTGCTACTATTACACTAAGTTTTAGCGTTGACCATTATCCTGTAATTACCACTTATGGCCACTGTGGACGCTGTATGAGAGCACTGTACTGTATATCAATTAAAACATGTTAATGATGCTATACAAATTGTAAAGCCCTTTGAGGCTAATTTGTTATTTGTGATTTTGGGGTATATAAATAAAATCCTCTTGACAATATAAGGCAATCAATTTAAAGTGTAGTGTTGTTGAATAAAGTAGAAAACAGACTACATAGCTTTTAAATATGAAACGTCTAAACAATCTGTGACCTTCACAAATAGCAGCATTCCATTGTTTTCATCTGTAAGGAGACATTTGTTTCTTCCCGCCAGAAAAGCACAAATATTTAAAGACTGATCTCTGTACCACTTGCTAATTTGTATACACATATTTGAAAACGGAGCGGCTCCAACGCAACAGATCCTATCGGTGCAACTCTAGTTTATTTTGTGCCCAAGGCTTTTTACTCAAAATCAACCGATTCAAAGCCTTTCATCCATTCATGGGATTGAGAACCAAACCAAACTACAGAGAAAGCACTAAAAATCCATCAATCACACAACACCGAAAGAAATCCCCCAAAATAAAACCTGACTTGCACTGTCAGACGTCCAGAATAGAAACTGATGGAATGGGTGTTTTCCACCAAACTTCAAGGAGTTAGTCACTGTTTGGATTTGGGCCATGTGCTAACTTGACCCTTCCATTTCCTGTTTATACTCGCCTTGTTCTCCAAGCAAAACCTGGATCTAGATGGTATATGATAAAGAAACTATCTCCATAATGAGATTTATAGACGTGGGTGGGTCGCTGCATGGTCACAGTGGGGATCTTAACGTCTACATGCCAACGACAAATTATAGATTCATATGCGTCATTCCAGATAACTAAACTGTTTATTTATTCTCACGATGACTCACCTTCATGGGGCACACAGTAAACTGGCCCCTCGTCTCCACTCTCAAAGGAAGAGAAAGACTCCTGGGACGACCAGGAGGAGGGGCAGGGCTGCTCGGCCACTGAGGGGGGCTCGATGAAGCTGCAGTTGAAGGTGTTCTCTGGGTCGTGGTGGGCTACTGAGAACAGAAAACAAACGCAGAAGCCAAAAGATCAGCCAGAGGGCATTGTACCACGTTACAAGAACAACAGTCTGTTCTCCCTCACTCTCGCGACTGCTGCAGAGTTGTAGAAAATGTTGGTTTAAGTGAGTCTGCGGGAAAAACTGGGTTTGATTGCTTTTGCATGCAAGTTAACAAAGGCTCCAACAGTACGGAAAGTGAATGAAGATATTTCATGTGGAATGCTAAAGTGATTCAGGTCGCACAGAGTTTTCTCTCAGCAGGTTATCGCACCATCATTCGAGGCAGACGTTCTCAAGTCAACCCAAAACTACCGGCATTGTTTTTGGTGGGTCAGCAGCTCCTTGTCAGCAGACCCAAACTACCTGTGTCATTGTAAAGGGAACCAATACATACATACGATACATTAGTCCTTTAAAAGGATTACAGCATAAAGCTGCATTAATTTACTAAATCATTAAATCAATTTATAAAGAATAAATGATTGAGTACGTTCTAATTAAATTAAATGTAATTAAAGTGAAAATGAAGCAAAAAGGCTTAAATGTGTAGTTTTCTTTAAAGGGATGGGTCAGCTTTTTGGGTACAGCGTGTCTCTTTCTTAGAGGGCGATGAGAATGTCAACACTAATCTAGTCTCGTTAATTACGTGGCTAATTAGGATCTTCTTAACCTAGCTTAGCATAACATTTGCTATATTAAGGTCATGCCACCTCTTATTCTGGCCTTCTCTAGTATTTAGGTGTTGAGCAAAATGAGCCCAAAACGGGTCCTTTTGTCATCTTCTGCTGAATCCTCTCCCTCAACGATATGTAGGTCAAGTCATGTCTCGCTCTCTCTCTCTCTCTGACCACATCAGATGCTCCCGATGATACATGGGTCCATCCATTTGTTTAGACCTCAGATAAACCCTCCGTGGAAGAAATCCCCTAACTGTACCAGGACCCTGGCCAGGAACAAGTCCTAGCTCCTTAGCTGCTTTTTGTTTGACTGTAACTAAAAAAGATGAGCTACTTAAAGAGATCTACGGCTGGATTCTTTTGCAGACTTGGTGACTTGTAGGAGCAGTATCCGATGAAAAACTGCATTTACTTTGCATTTCATCTGTAATATCAGGGTATGAGAGGCCAAGATCACTCAGCTTTGTTTATATTCTCACTGCACCTCCCCTTGTTATGCATGCACTTTTAACAGTTTGGAGGTTCCTCTTATCATAAAATGTAAACTAAACTTGTCTGGTTTATTTTTCACCATAAACCGGCCTGACGTTTATTTTCTTGCTTCCCGTGTCCATCTGTCTGCCTCACACTATGTGACTTTCTGTAGTGCCTTTCTTGCTTTCAACCGATTTCAACATTTTCTCAAAAAACAACAACAACAACATTTAGTCATGGTCAAATCAGAAGTGGGTCATAGAGGGTGTGTGTGTGTACACGTGCGCGCCACAGAAATGCCACATGTTTGGACCCTGATTAGTTTTTACCTTGAGGCTGCTGAGTGTTATCTAGTTTTCCAAATGATAGATTTTAACTGTATGTTACTACCTCAGATAGAAGGTCTGATAGAAGTTAGAAGAAGATAAGAGTCTCGCTAACAGATAAAGACATTACTATTGTCACACTGATCCAAAACCATGATTCCTTAGAAAGATTTTCTTACATTTATCCAAAACAAGTCATCCAGACCTCTAAACCACATGTGTGAGTTTGGGAAACTAAAGTCTTTGTGTTACTTGTTGGGTGGATAATGTCAACACAGGTGCAATATGTCTACAATATGTGCAGATGTGAGTAAAAATGGGGGAAAAAAGACCAAAAATAACAAGCTTCGATACTATGTAGAGGGGACTTCCATTCAAGGGCACCCATTTATGTGATTATTTAAGGACATCCTGTTTACCAGAATAACGTCGACCTGCTCGCTCGACACGTGTAGCTAATGTTGGACTGTTGTGCCTACAAAAGTGTAACAGAGCACTTTTCAAATTGTAAAAAAGACCTCAGCTTTGTGTGGATGTGGTAGATTAACAATATATACCGTATACAGATCTCAGCAAAAACATTTATCCGGAGGTGTGGATGACAAATAAATATTTTGCCCAGATTCAATGAAAGGAATACATTCATTAATAAGACAGGGTCTGTCTTCACTTGTGCCCTTGTGCTGGGTCCTTACTGTGCAGCAGCAGGCAGATAGGCAGAGACTGAGCGCCTGAGGAATGTAGAGCAGCTAACCTATGCAAAGACATCAGTTAAGTTAGTCAACAAGCTAACACATGGGCATTTTGCCACATTACTTGTATGCAGTGAAGAACAACTGTTGCCCGTGAAAGCTGCTCCCTCCAGGCTGTGGGCCTACTGGGGCAGACTGCTCTGCAGACTGGACGCCACTGTCATCCCTCCCTACATGGAGGCCAACACACAACAGGGCATTATTGACACATCCCAGCTGAAGAGCTCCACCACCACAGTTGCTCAGCGGGGGGATGCGTTGACAGACCTGAGGCAGAGGTAGTCTAAAGGCCAGGGAGCTGGTTCTGGGACAGGAAGGTTGCTAGTTCAAATGCCTGTTCTAGCTGTGGAACTCTGGGCGTAGAGGGAGGATGTTACTTGCCAATAAGAAGAAGAAACAATATGTTTCAGTCTGCAATAGGCTGTGCCAGAGTTACATTATGGCATGCCGAGTCTAAAACAAACACAGCACACCGAGTGACATCTAACATGTCCAACTCAGAGCCTATTAACCAAAGGTAAGACGAACGTAGCGGGTTGGTCCTCACTGAAGCTCAAGCAGCTTTGTTGAATCATAATTAATGCACTTAGAAAGGTTGTGGGAAAGTTTTCTTTAGGCTGCTGCATGAATGTGAGGTTGAGCGTTGCGGCAGGAACACTTGCAAGCCCAGCGAACTTTCCCAGGATAAATAAAGATGAAAAAAAGCAGGTGGCGCTGCTCTAAGCCCTCACCCATGGGGAAGCATTTGGACACAGAGGATGCAAGGAATGCCGGACAGACGTGTATACGTGGGGCGTGGAGTAAATATGCTCAGAATGGAATGCCAAACTACAAGCAAACAGCCTTACTTTTGCCAAGAGGGGAATAGGTAACAGTGTGTTCGTGTAACTATTTCTGAGGCTAACAGGAGTAAATGTTGTCTTCCTTCCCCACTTCCCCCGCCCCGTTCCATTTTAATTTGGTCTTGCCACATCTGTTGCCACTGACCCTGGTGTGGATAAATCACAATTCTGACACGAGCTGAGGGGTAAATTTGACCACTTCCTGTTTCCAGCCCCATTGGGCCCCCCTCTGGAATGTGTGTGTGCAGGACTGCATAGCCAGAGACAGAGTTTGGGTTTCTAAATGTTGGCAGACCACGTTTCTGCGGGCAGCGAAACAGAAAGCAGAGTAGCAACACACCAGGACGGACAAGAGACACAATAGTTGTATTAGGTTTGACTGGCTATTGTTCTTAAATTTGATTGGTGCATGGTATTATTTGTTGTCTGCTAATGTATACTATGCTTCACATGTTCAAGCTCTCCACAAACAAACATGCTAATGTCCCACATTGTGATGACAAAGGCAACTCTGTCCCAGTGTTGCATTTTGACCGAGGCATAATAGAGAAAGATTACTGCTTAAATAATCAGCTGGATAACTGAGGACATGCTGAGGAAAAGCTGTTCAGACATGTAAAAGAAACCAGGTCATCATGTTTTAACTATATATATTTGTCAGGACTGGGGGTGTAGGCGGTGGAGGAAGGACCCAAATGCAGACAGCCTTGTGGGAAACAGGGGCTTTACTGAACTAAGAACTAAGAAGCCCTTACAAACGGTAAGGCGGACTGGACTGCGAAGAAAGACAAATCTAAAACCCAACACTTGGGCGGGCAAACATAAAAAGGGCCGCAGAGCGCACGCTGACTGACGTGAACGAGTGACACAACGAACCAACTCGAGACAAAGGAACTGAACCAGGCTAAGTAGACACGACAGTAACGAGGGAACGCAGGACAGGTGAACACTGGGAACCGGTGAAACCAATCAACAATCAGGGGACACACAAGGGCAAGAACAGACAGGACACTGACTCAAACACAGGAGAAACAAAGCTATAACCCACAAAACCAGACGTACACAGGACACGTAACTGGAAACTGGAAACAAACACTCACACACACACAGATCGTGACAATATTAAACCAATCGATCATTGAATCAATAAATGTCAGAAAAAAGAATAAGATTCTATTCCCATGGCTTGTGTTGTCAGACCAACACTCCAAAGATTAAATTTGTAGTTACATAAAATTGGCAAAAGCAGCTAATTTGACAAAGCTGGAACCAGGGAATGTTTGGCTGTTCTTTTCTTGATAAATGCCTTTTAACAATAAATCCATCACGGAATTGTTGTGCATTAAATTGTCAGTGGACTAAATTGAGTAATTGACTAATTGCTTTAGTATTACTGCAAATGTAATCCCTATTGTCTGCCAACGTTGTCAGAGTTAAACATTAGGAATCGCATTCGCTCAGTCAATCAATACAAATAGGCTCCCATGCAGCTCTATACAGTGAGCATATTTCCATGTCGTGAAAATATTGGAAATTTCATATAGACGTTTTTGTACAGAAAAATATAGCTTTCCTGGAAAACATTTACCGCAACTGCATGTATTGCCACAATGAAGAACAATCATTTGCAAGCTGATATAATATAGGGGCAAGGCGACTATCTGCTTATACGAACGCTTGAATCTGTAAGGAAATTTGCATAATTAAGTGTGTTTTTATAAACAGTTAAAACAGTTTTTGAACCCTGAACAAAAAAAGACGTGTGTGTTGGGGTTTCAAAGATCAGCATCTGTCCTCTTGTCTACTACGAAAAATGCCTGGGGTCACAGACAGATCTGTCACAGACCACGAGACCTCCGCATGGAGCAGCATCCACCCAAACAGTGCGGCCTTTGATAGCGCGTCGCTCGCCCCCCCCCGCAACCAGTGGCCTTCTTTTAATAACACGACCTCACTACTCAGCCCAAGAAAAGTTTTCTTGGGGGAGAAGAGGATGGAAACAAGTAAAGAAAATGGGAAGGGGGGGAAAAAAAAAACATTTAGGGTTGTAATAATATGAACACATGGCATTAGTGGGTGCCAAAAATAATAAGGGGCATTAATACCAGTGCATTCCTTTCAAATGAAACCCCATACTCGCCTGGCAGCCACCATGCACAGATCGACCCTATTCTTCATCTAAGACTAAGGTAGCACCGACGGAAAATGCTCACTCTGACTGCCATTCGTTGCCGTCATTGTCCCTGCAGGGTTAAGACATATAAACGCACTGATAGATTTCATATTCTCCGACACCTCCATCGTATGTCAAAATCTAAATAGCATTACATTCATGACCTGTGCTAGTTGCCCGTCGGCTATTGATGAGGTTACAAGTGATGCAACTCTAGCAGACTGTGTTGTACAAGCACCAGAGACGATGACTGCATAAAATCCAGCAGCTTCTGGCAGCGCTGCGGTGGGATATGAGAAAAGGTTTTGGGGCTTACCGACTACTTTGGGCAGTTTCTGTCGCTTCAGTGGAATACGGGGAAGTTTAGTGCTGATTCGGCTGAATCGTCCGCACAGGATCCGCTTGGCTTTTTTGCTGTTGGTAGAGTTGTCTTGGTTAGGACTGAAAAAGGGATGACGCCATGGAAATCCAAATGAATCATTCAAAAGAGGCATATTAAACCTGGCCCTGTGCCTCTTTTGAGGGCTCAGGGGCAGCTCACACTGTAATGTCAACATATTAGAGCACTGAAAATACAGTTGACATGCATTTATTCATTTAACAACCTGGTACCTGTGAGAGAGAGTAAAAAGAAAATACTATCCCCTATTTTCATGAGCAGGGCAAACCTCCTACTAGGAACTGGAGCCCCAATCTTGAAGCATGGAGGTGAAGACACCCAGCAGTCACTCACTTGTGGTCGTCTTTGTGTCGGCAGAGGCAGCAGCAGCACAACAGCGAGAGGAGGACGATCAGTAGGAAGGAGACCAGGGTTCCCGCCGCAATCACACCCATCCGCTGGTTGGGCTCTGCAAGACGAGATGCAGGGAATTCTGGGTGTGCCGCATTGAACTGGCATGCAGAGTTTTGCCACGCCAGTTTTAACAAATCTCTCTCTCTCTCTCTCTCTCTTTCTCTGCCATCGCTAACACGAGCTAATTATTATGATTTACCGTACAAGCGCATTCAAATGACTTGAGAAGCTAATTGCATGCAAATCGTTACTTCTGTGATGGGTAGCTTTGTAATAATGAAGGCCGAGCATGGCGTTGCGTTAACAGTTGATAGCTGCTTGACATGAAGGAAATGAAATTGCAACAGGCTGAAATTCACTACAAGTAATTCACTATTAATCTTCCCGCTGGGATACACCCCCAAAGATAATAAGAGTTGTACTCTTTTCAATTCAATTAAATTTTATTTACATAGCACTCTGTAAGTATATGGATGGCACTTGGCCACTGGAAGGACCGATGACAACCAGAAGACGCTCAAACCATCATTTAAGGGGTAAGTAGCGGTGGCGCTCGTGTCTTTACACTGTCGCAGAAGGCTGAGATGGATCGTTGGGCGGTGTGGGCGTGACACGTTGTCATCGCTCTGTCCTCACAGCTCGATAAAGAATGGAAAGCGGGAGGGGGGGTAAGGTAAAAGTGACAAGGCCTTATGATATCACTGGCCAACCTGCCACCGCCCATTTTGTCCACTAGCCAAAATCTCTACTACCTTTTGTGTCATATGCAATAATATTCTCCATGCCTGCCTCCAGTGACCTCCTCTTTCCAAACAGTCACACTTTTTCCTCTACTCTCCCTCCTCCTCTGTCTCCCTTCCAAGATCTCTTTTTCTCTTATATTTTCTCCACCCCCCCCTCTTTATTTTTCTCTCTCTCTCTCTCTCTGGCTGGACAGGAACACAGCCAACAAACACAGCCATAAAAAGGACACCGGTCTGGTTCTGGAAACGCTATTAAGGCCTCGCTACGTTAACTCTCCCACTACACACAGTGACCTGAATAGATGTATTTGTTGGTACTCCGTGTGTACAGCTAACCATTAGACATTTAATACACAGGCAGTACTCGCGCCCTCTGGCTCTTTGGATAAACAGTTCAGAGGGTTAGAATTCTTTCTGTATGTGTCGTACGAGTAAAAAATAACTGAGGGTTATTCGTCCCTGAAAAGGTCCATTATTTAGAAAAACACAAATTTTTGACTACCGCTGCTTACAGAGAAACACCTTAAATACATCAGAGCCCCAAAGGAATTGGTTGCTCTTAGAAAAAATAGAAAAAAAGGGAGATCTTCTTACGGAGATAACAAGCACCAGACACAGGATCACAGTTCTTGACATTGCAAGAGCAGGTTTGGTTGCAGTTCACGCCATACTGGCCAGTTTGACAGGTCCTATTGCAGCTTGAGTGCAGAGAAGAGACAAAAACAACATCTGTTTAATGTTCATTCCAAGTGGCAGATGTATAAAATAGGACACAGAAACAGAGACAACAGATGATTCTTTGTTCCAGGCAAAGTTTTTCCTGTGATGGAAGATTGTAGGAATATCATTTTTCTATTCCAAAATCGTTCTCTATCCGTATCGGTACAAAATGTCTTGTACTCCCAAGATATATAAGTGTGTGACAAACGCTATATGAAAGCCGTTGTACTGTGAAGCTGCTGAGGGCATGAACATCAGTTTTCTTTGGGTGTGAGGTGTCTTATGACTTACTAGATGCCATAAAAGCCCGGGTCGCACAGGCACTCTCCGGTGACAACGTGACAGATGCCGTTAAAACAGTGACTGCAGTTGTTCTCACAGTTCTCGCCATATGTGCCGTTTGGGCAGCGCACCTCGCACCTATCATACACAAAAGGAATTCCATGATTGTAGTCATTTTCAAGCTTAGCAGTATGAGTCACAGACGTCACAGTGCGGAAAATTGTATGATAGTAGCTACTGGTTAAAGGCACTGGCAATGTGCTTCGAAACATCAAAAATGATAACAATGAACATTGTTTCTTTTACACATTTCTGCGTTGTCCTGTGTGTGCTTCCTTACCTGTCCCCGATCCAGCCAGGGTTACAGTGAGGGCACTTGCCATGAATGTGGTCGCAGTGGTGGCCGTCTTTGCAGGTGGGACACACTTCCAGGCAATTTTCGCCAAAAAAGCCGTTGGAGCAGCGCTGGTCACACCGTGTCCCATTCCAGCCTCTGTCACAGGTGATGCAGCGTCCCTCCGTCACCTTACAGGGCTGCTGGCCCTTGCAGTGTCCACACCTGCGGTCAGCCAAGGTAAGCAAATAAGGACTCTCATTAATCTTGTTTACACAAAATATTCCTCCACCTCATAAATGTAGTAAAATGGTTTAAGAATCTGAAACATGATGACTAGGGTCTGTATTCATCTGATTTAAATTGTTGCTCTAATTCTCATTTAAAGAGGGAGATAAACAACCATGAACTCTAACTGTGTTCTTTTTGGATCATAGCAACTGTATTGTGTGAGAATGGCACAGTCCATGGAAGGTAAAGCACTTACCCTGAATTGTTTTTACATGTTGGCTAATGCTTATGGGATAATGTGAATACCATCTCCCAAATCTCACTTTATTATTGCTCCATTAAGTAACATGTTCAAATATTTAAGGGTTATCAGCAGCAGCATATATTTTTTCCTATCAAAACCACTATATGCACAATATGCATCAAACGAGGGAACTAAACATCAGGCATCTGTAAAACTGCGTGTTTCCTGTGGTTTTGAAATGGTCTCTTTGCTTTCTGCCAAGTTTTTTTCCCCCCACCTGTTCCTGCAGTTTTGACCATAGAACCCGGCAGGACATGGTTCCCTGCAGAACTTCCCACGGTACCCTGGTGTGCATGTACACGAGCCGTCCGCCTGGTTACACTTGCCGTGGCTGCACTGGCAGAATCGTTCACACCGCATGCCCCACAGCCCCTCTCGGCACTGGCAGCGACTCGTGAACTGGTCGCATGGTGAATTGTTGCAGTTACACTGGATTGCACAGTTCCTCCCCGTCCAACCAGGACTGCACAGACATCGTCCTGTCATAGAATCGCAGACGGAGTTGATGCTACAGTAGCAGTTGTTGTTGCACTGGGAACCCCAGGCACCAGGGTGACATGTGCATTTGCCCGTCCCTTGGTCACATTTGCCCTTTTGGCATAAGCAAGGATTCTCGCAGTTAGGTCCCCAACGATTGTGGTTGCAGGTGCACTCGCCAGTCAAGTCATCGCACTGGCCATTGGGGTAACAATTACATTTCCCCTTGCAGTCCGGACCCCAGAACTGGGCAGGGCACTCTGTTAAAAGACAGTGCAGAAATCAGGAAATGGGAACATTTCTACTGACTTCAAACTTCTATTTCAAAACTTCAAATATCCTTAAACAAAAGTAAGCATCTACATCCATGCTAGTAGCTTTGTGAGGCTGTACCTAGGCATAATGGTGCTTTGAGCTAAACGCCAGCATTGTAACATACTCAGTGTTAACATGCTGATGTTTTGCAGGTTTGGTGTTTACCATGGTCACCATCTTTGTTAAGCGTGTTAACTAACACGTGCTAATTCGAACTAACCCCTAACCCTAACCCCAACATACAGCTATGGCTGAAGGGAATGTCAGATTTGCAGGTATTTGGTCATGAAGGCAAGTATTGGACAAAATGTAATGATCATTTAAAGATAATGCTGGTAGATGATTGGTACAATGTATCAATTTATATGAATGTGTGTACAAAATTGCATGGCAATCCATTCAATTGTTTCAGTCAAAACCACAAATGTCAACATGCTAGCGATGCTAGAGAAAAAGTAACACGGTGACCAAAGTCGTCCTCTGGGCTCCATGGATATCAGCTGGAAATTTCATGGCAACCTATCCGATAGTTGTTGAGATATTTCAGTCTGCAACAAAGTCGTGGACCAACCGACAGGCCATTACCATAGCTGGAGCCAAAGAAGCTCAAGTGCAGTAAAGAAATTCTGATAAGAAAATGGAAATGAATCCCTTACTAGTGTCACAGCTGGCTCCAAAGTATCCATGACGGCAGCGACATTCATTCGGCCTGACGCACACCTCATTTTCCTTGCAGGTGAAGTTGCCTTCACAGAGAGCTTGGGTGAACAAGAACAGGCCACATTATTCAGCTGCCTTGCACAATGAGCTGTATGACATGTGCTGATGAATGTTAGCGCTCTGCACGGTACATACGCGTCAGGCATTCATCCCCTAGCTGGCCCCATCCAGTGCAGCACACAAATCCCGATGATCTGGAAAATAAGTTATGAGATTCAGAAAGAGAGGGGAATGATGAAGAACCTGGGGAAAAATACAGCGAAACAAACACATATCAAAGCAGCAGCATCCACACCCAACGTCTTTGATCGCACAGTTCTTATTGATGAGGCTCATGCCACATTCCGCAAACGTATGCAGGGCATTGCACGTGAGGCACATGCTTTAGCACGTGGCTGTGTAATAATCAGAATAGGGGTCATTCCCATCTGTGTACAGTACATGCACTCAAAAGCCCCGAACCCCTGAAACTGCGTAGTTTATTAGATCCTTTATGTTTTCCCAGCCTTTGGAGAAATACTGAAGGAGGATGGTAAATATTCAGGCAATATTTTGCAGCCAAGTTTTAGGCCTGTCAGGAAAGGACGGATGCGTCTCCTCTTCCTCCCACGCCTGTGACCTCCGTGGGGCCCCTGCAACACGTCAGCTTCCCCTAAAGTGTTTGAAGATGGCAGCTTGCTTTCAGTCAATGAATAGGGAGCAACGCTGCTTTTTATCCTGCCAAAATAAGCGCGTGGTAGAGATCACAGGTCTAGCCACAGTATGCTTTCACTTGTTATTGAAGGAAGATTTATATTTGCAGATTTAAAACAGGGCCTTTTTACCATTTTATGACGCACTGGAATCAACTTTTTGCAATTGTGCTGCTTCACGTTTTGACAAACTCCAGGCAGCATGTATGGAGTTGACCCTCGCCGACCTTTTTAATACACAGCCAATCCACGGCGGCACTTTCAGAAGACAGATTGCATTCACTTTTGTGTAGAATTAATTTGGTTTTTAGAAGCATGGCTGCACTCGTTTCCCTTTCATTATTACATAGAGAATGTACCAACTACCTTTGCCAAGGACTTCAATAGCTGCTCTTTCACTCACGAAAAAATAGAAAAAGAGATTTTTCTGCATCAGAGCTGAAAGCTTCGCATTCAGTTCAGGGAAAATACAAACACAATGGGCATAATGGGAAAACAAGTGAGTGGTGAGTGGAGAGGTCACTGCAGTGGATGTTGAATAGTAAAAAAGAGGGCAAAATGTCAAACTTGTAGAGCAGCGGAGGCCTGTGCTAAATATATCACAATGAGAACTTCACAAAGCACTTAAAATAGGCTCTATTTTTCTGGGAAAACGACTATTTGCTGCCCAGTGAAGCAAAGACCGATTAAGACGATGGCACAACTCCTGAAGAGCAGCGCCTGGTTACTGCACGTTTCATTCCGACTGCACACTGAGCGGCGGATGGCAGACTTTTGCTGAGCTTTCATTTTTGCTGCTTATTTTTTTGCTTTGGCTTTTCGTGCTCATCCGTCCCAAATTCTGCAGAGGAGGCCAAGCTTGGGCGACAAAACTACAAGCACGTGACTTCCTCCCAGCATGGCGGAGAGCAAACCCTGGACCGCAGCTTCTGTGTCCATATCCACAGAGTCCAGTCCGACAAGCTCGCATCGTGTGCGGAGGCTTTGGTTTTCACACTAGCAACCATAGCTGACCACAAGGTCAGCTATAAGCTATAGAGGTCACCAAGAAACGCCTTTTTGGATGCCTTAACCTCTTGATAAGGGGCTGTCCGGGTGTGCAGGCTCCTATACCACTGGGCGGCCATTCTACGATCCGTTTACAAGGCGTCGCTGTGAAAAGTGCACAATCGACCACAATGTGTCATCAGACGGTGCCACGAATGCTGTGAAGGTCAGCGAGCAGCGAGGAGGCCGTGCACGTCTAGTACAGCACAGCTGGACTCCTCCTCCTCCTCCTCCTGCAGGCAACGCGTTATATGTAGAAAAGGAAGAAGTCAACATGTCGAATATAACACGAAGTCTTGGTATAAAAAGTAAAAGCGAGGCTTTTAGGGAATCAGGTCAGATGTTGCACGAACACTGCTTAAAAAAAAAAAACTAAACTAAAAAAAACACCCCAAACACGCCGCTTTGATTACGCGCCTGGCGCCTTCTGCTCAGTTCTAAAAGCTGATTGTTCTCCGAGCAAAGACACGAAACGCTTGACGAACGACCGCTTTTCTTAAATCGGTCTTTAGCCTGAGGAAGAAGGTTAGAATGAAGGCAGCGGCGGGGGGAAAGTTACAGACTTGGCGTCGCATTCACGGCCAGTGGGATGAATCCCGTTGTTCAGCCTCCCGCACTGGTTCTTACCCAGGTGCTTTGCACACATTCCTGCCTTTGGGGCTGACTTGTTGGCTGAAACCGGCGCAAAAGACGAGACAGGCGACCGCAGCGGCAGCGAAAGAGTTCTTCACTTCCATTGTGCGGGCGGCAGCATCCTTCCCTTTCTCCGAAAAACGTCTTTAAACGCGCCGTGTCGCGTCGCGCACATAATCCAGACGCGTCTGCATCGTGAGTGTTGGAAATCCCGAGAGGGGGGGGGGAGAAAAAAATGCCAAAAGGAAGGTGATTTTTAAAAAAAAAAAGCGCTACGCCATCGGGAGGAAGTCAGCGGCGAAGAGGGAGAAGTCCCGGAGCCAGCGGGATCACATCACAGCGTGAACGTTGTTCTGCGTCCCGTCAAGGCTTCCGGAGGAGGCCATCGCTGCAGGCGCATAGCGGACTGAAGCGCGTCTCCTCCCAACAGAATGCCCCCCCCCCCCTCCTCCTCACGGCGTCTGGGAACCTGTGGGACAACCGACGCACTGTCGGCAACAACAACAACAACAAACAACAACAACAACAAAGAAAGATCATTAGCTGCCTCTTTCCTGCGCGAGGAGACGCGCGTGAACACGTAACTTGTGTCCCGTCTCGCGCAGGAGTTGGACTCCTGACGCGTCTCTGTCTCTGTGTCCGTCTGTCTGTCTGTCTCTGTGTCCGTCTGTCTGTCTGTCTCTGTGTCTGTCTGTCTGTCTCTGTGTCCGTCTGTCTGTCTGTCTCTGTGTCCGTCTGTCTGTCTGTCTCTGTGTCCGTCTGTCTGTCTGTCTGTCTGTCTGTCTGTCGCGTGTGTTGCAGCAGGGTCTGGGCTTTTTATTTAAAGGCCTTTTTTGGGAGTTTTTCTTTTTGTTTGTTTTTTTTTTACAAGAAAAAAACCCAACACAAGGCACAAAATATCTCGCGGCCCAATTTGTTATTTTAACAAACAAGAGGTTCGCGTGGACGTAAAAAACAAACAA